>JAZHYW010033076.1:0-46567 GCA_037355805.1 Ixodes ricinus | reverse complement strand
TTTTTATAAAACCATATATGTTTTTTAATATAAGTCCACATCTGCCATTTTCGTAAGGCATCCTTGTGTTGTAGTGGTGAACCAACGTGAACAAAATGAATATTCGTTAGATTCGACATTTCCTGTACACTCACGTTTCTGTCATCGATAGCAACAATTTGCGTTTCTTGCACGCGGTTTTTCCTATCAGTAATTTTGTTTACAGTTTCCCATATATTTCGTGGGTCATTGTTTACGCTTGACATTATGTTTTGATAATATTCAGATTTGATTTTTTTAATATCGGAGTTAATTTTTTTTTTTAGTTCGATGAGAAGATTTTTGTTTCTACATATAATAAAATTATGGTACATCCTATCTTTTTTCTTAATACGCCTTTATAAGTCATTAGTGATTCAAGGTTTTCGTCAATTATTTTGACGCTTATTTACTTGCATAAGCCGAAAAGCAACGTCATAACAAAGCTTAAATTTGTTTGAAAAAGTGCATAAGCAAGGTAGGGGTCACGTACCAAAGGGACGTTCTCCCAGTTAGTTTGATCGAGCAGGACAAAAAAGGTTGCCATGTGATTCTTCATTTAGGTGTCAGTGAGTGTAAATATCTCGTTTCGGCGTATTTTCGCCATGAAAAAAATATGTCAGGCAGAAACCTGGCATGTGGTCGCTTATATCTCTTAGAATTACGCTAGGCGTGACTTCCTAGCGTTGAGATTAGTTATAAATATATCTATTGAACTGGAAGGTTCTAAAGTCAATCAGGTGGGAAGTGTCACAGCGTTACAACATCCCCACGCCGATAAGAAATTATTCATCTGTATTACGATGCTGTTACATTTAAGAAGGTTGATGTTTGTATCACCTATAATTAAAAATGGTTTGGAAGTCGACCTAAGAAAAGGTAACAAGTCTTTAAAAAAAGATCTTCCTTATTAGCAGCGGGGGGTCTGCAAAAACCGCAATAATAACAGTTTCGGCATCTAAAACCAGGCACTCGGTGTCAGCTGTGACCACTGAGAAATTTTCAACAACACAGAAATAAATATTTTGTTTTTATATAGATGGAAACACTCCCTCCTCTTTTATTTTCTCTATTTAGACTGGCACATTTATAATAATTAAAGTAAGGTGTTTTAGCATGTTCGGGAGATTCAAGTCTCAGAAAAAAGTAATGAGTCAAAGCTCATGCTCAAAAAAAATATTTGGAGTTTGTCAAGCTTGTTACTGATACGCCTGGCGTTAACGTGAATTGCAGAAAAACTACTCTCAAAGTTACCGAAAGTGATACTAATCGATGACTCGTCGAAATATCTACATTCAATCGGATATGTTTCATTCAACAAAGATATTAGTTGTACTTGATATAAAATCCACGTCTTCGAGGTGAGCGATCTGATAACAGGTGAGGTTTAATTGTTTCGATGCGTAAACCATTCAAATTCAACAAACAATCTCCTGCTCTCAAAAGACGACCAGCCCATGTCCCCCTCTACTCCCTCATTTGGTGTCTTTCAATATGCTCCCAGTGCCAACCTGCCTACGCTTCTTTGCTGAATCTTTAATCCTGACTGACCCCTGATTTCATGCACAGTAGCTGATGTCAAATCTGATGTCGAAGCCACCAGCTTCCACATCATTGTTGCCTGGGAAGAACGCGCTGCGAGCGCCCTAGCTGCGCGCTCTCAACGCATAGCTGCCGTGCCCGCGTAGCCGTGTCCGCTGTAGCGAGCGGCAGTGTTCTGCTGTGTTCTGGGAATGATAAACGCGTGAGTGCAATGCTCATCAACACGGAAACCCTTTCCAGAACATAACTGGGTCAGGGATACGTAGAAGTGGTGTTCGCAAACCATCTACTGATATATTTTGTAACTGAATATAAGACACAACCCAAGACAAATACTTACTTTGATTGCAGCGGATAGGGCCGTGTCAGGGATATTCAGTCTTATCCGCGTAGTAGCAGGCCACTTTGGGTCACCATCCCTTTTTTCGGCACATTTGGAATCAATACGAGGAGCTCGTCTTGATCTCAGAAATCCCCGTTGGGAAATCGGGACCAGTGGAACGTGCAAATGCGCATTTATTCTATTTTAACCTGCCTTTCTGGCGGTCTGTCGCGTGCCGTTGTCGCCGATTAGTTTGATATTCTAGTGATTTTGTGTTGGTGCGAATATTTCACGTCCGTGTGCTTGATCGATCGAGTTTGTGTGTGGACGTGGACGGCTCTCCGAAGACGTCGACTTGCTTCGTAGGTTTAACGAGCCAGACAAGGTTGCTGAGTGCGTTGGCAAAACTTTTTGAGCTCGATAAAACGCCCGATATATAATAAAATCTAAATTAAGTATCATCATGCATGCGCCAGTAATATCATGTGCTGTATCTTCCCACCGGCAACCGCTCCTGCTCCAAACAATAAACGCAAGTTGTCGATTGTACAGACGCGCAGCGTACCCAGAGTAACATATATCTGAACTATCTAGTAGACCAAAAATTTTCAACCCCTGTAAACAATAGTGGTAAACGACGAAAGCCTCGAGTGTTGACTTTGGGCTGCATAAAGTGAGGTACAATTTTGAACGCGAACATGACGTAATTTAGTCACCGCTCCCTTCGATGTCATATGCATAAGTCCGTTGAGAACGCGAGCGAAGGCGAGGCAGTGATTTCACAAGGGCTTCCCAAATTCAACTAACGTACTTTGCAGGCAATCTACATGTGCTAACTACACAAGGATATGTAAGTTGGTTTTTTAGTGCGCTAATAAAACGGGAAATTCTCAACATGGGAAGTGCATGAGAATCTTTTGCGTGCAGACGATGAACTTGGTATGCACTTCTTAGATTCGGCCTAACTTCCTCCAAGTGCATACTATGTATAGCTTGCACATAAGATCACGCTGTGAAAGGACAAGGGCCCCGCCGCCCCTGCCATGCTGGTGGTTGACTTCGCACCACGCGTATGCGTTCCAAGTGGGAGGGTGCAGCTTGCCGCTTGGACATGCGCACACATGCAGCGTGTACTTTATTGACAATACTTGCTTTCTACGTGAAACCTGAAACAACGTAACGAGCTAGCTATCATGATGTTCAGCAAGTAAGTGCAGAATTTACCCTCGTCAACGCTGTCGCATTACAAGCGAAATGAATTAATATGCCGCGGACGCAAGATGTTGACGGGATATACTGTAGTGCAGGCGAAACAAGTTGGATTACGCGGTTCAATGCGTGTAAATTGGAGGAATCTCATAATTCTTTGACGAGCGGTTTTAGGAGCCGCGACTGAAAGAATTTCGAAGCAGCGAAGTTGTTCCGATATCGCGAAGCGTTGGTAAACAACGCAGAGGTCACCATGTCGCGTTCACTGGTAGTTGCAGGATTGTTCAATTATAAGTTTAATAAAACGAAAGGTCAAGGACATTCACATCTCGAGCGCGTCGAGCCGCTGCAAAGTTTTGAGCGAACGAACACGTCAGTGAAGTGCAGTCACTCGCCGCTAGCTATATGCATCCCGCAAACTGGATAATGTGCGGCCTCATAACCGACGGTTGTTGAGTCTTCTCTTCCACTCGTGCCTTCTCTTTTTTGACATCCGCTCTGTCGCGGTGAACGCAGATGAAACGATCGCCGGGATACCTTGTTTGCTAGAAATGAGTGTCTTTCTCGTTCCTAGAGCGACTGCAACAGAAGAACGCGGCGCGTTTACCATGGTTTTCCATACCGTAGTCTTTCGTTGCTCTTCCACCATACACCGCGCGCTGCGGGGCCTACTTCTCGTCCACACCTAATCTCCCAGTCTACTTTATTCCCACATCGCAGGACGGGGGCATATGACTGGGGCTATCTCCAACGCGGGAGAGAAGTGAAATCCGGTTTGACGCGCGTCCACAAGCCGTCAGCGCGGTGGAAGCTGCGAGCTCGTTAAACCAGACATGCGTCGGTCTTTCGCCATATGTCACGCTCCATGCAAAATCTAAGCAGGGGAATCTAGGTCAGGCGTGAAAGGGAGGCGAAAACGATAAACATCACAGCGCAGACGAAAACGTGAACCATTATGTTAAAACACCTGAGACTGGGTGTGAAAAAAACAAAAAACCTTAAAACAGGGACAGACGTCAGTCGGATGGCGTCTTATACTCAGCTAACAATTTTATTCAGTAAACCTTATATATACACCTTTGATGCCTCGTGCCTCTAAACACAGCTAAAGGCATCGAAGGCTTTGAAGACGGCACATATACTAAAAGCTAAAAGCGCAAGGTCACGGCATATTCGGTCGCAGAAGTGCAGAAAGATGACTAACGCCGTGACATTGCGCTTTTGGCGCTGCTTGACGGGCCTGATCGTAGTGTTGCATTGGCAGAGCACATGGACATAAAAATGAAGTACACTTTATGTGTTGTCGCGTTCGGGCATGCCGCTTAAAAAGGCGATATTGTGATCTTTATTTTTTGCGTTGCCATTTGTTTGAAATTTGAAAAAACCCAGGAGTTAATTTGCGCATATCATTTCTATTATTTGCTTCTATTCGCATCTAGCATAGTGCAGGCCTAATCATGCACAAAGTCTGCCCCGAATCGTGGCTTTGACCGCACGGACCGCGGTCTGATGAATACAATTGTGCTGTCAAATCAGCGAAGGCAAATTTTTCAATTAATACGCTACCGAATATGTTAAGTAAAAATTCAGGAAAAGTTTGGAATGTAGTAAATCCAACTGACATTTTGCGAATGGTACCAACAAATCTGGATGGTGAACCATAACATGACGAAGAGTGTCCCAGTATGCTTAACAACGTGTTTTCTATTGCTTTTTCGGGTGTTTCCTCTACTGTTGTGCCTTTATTTAGTAATTGCGAGTATTTACCCGTAGACCCCGTGCTAATAATGATAATGGTATTGCTAAAGTAATTGACTCTCTCAAACCTTTCTCTTCCGCTGTGTTGATTGTATTACTCATATGCTTTTAAAAACACCAAATCATATTTCTCTGTCGCCCTCTGTAAAAGTTTTCAGCAATCGCTTGACTCTGTTGAGATTCCGGAAGACTGGAAGATAGGGAGGGTGGTTCCCGTACATAAAAATGGCAGTAAACATTCACCATACAACTATAGGCCCATATCAATCACTAGCGTTGCATGCAAGATTCTCGAAAACGTTCTTTTCTCATATCGCAAATTATTTGAAATCATATTAATTTTTTCACTGCGCTCAACACGGCTTTTGCAAATCATTTTCATGCGAGATGCAATTGGTTCTATTCACCAAGAAGTTGCAAACCTTACTCGATAATCGATCATTCGCTGGCTGTATATATTTAGATTTTGCGGAGGCATTCGATAAAATCTCTGACCAACTCCCGCATACTAAAAAAAAAGTATTGAAAGTAACAAACTAAAATGGCTTGAGTGCTTTCTTGCTTATCGTCAGCAATTCGTCACCGCTGATGACGTCAGCTCTGATTTTCGCCCTGTAACTTCTGGCGTACCCCAAGGTACTGTACTTGGGCCATTCCTTTTTATTGTTTATATTAACTACCTGCCAAACTGTGTATCATATTCGATCCATCTATTCGGAGATGATTGTGTTCTTTTCCGGAAATAACCACTAGCAATTTTGTGCATCCGCTGCAATCTGATATTAACGCTATCACTTCTTAGTTGAAAACGTGGCATATGACGCTAAATGTTAACATGTGCCAATTCATGTGAATCTCTCGCTGCCACGCTAACTTATCCACATGTCACCTTGATAGTAGTCCGCTCGAATTCATTGAATCATACAAGTATTTAGCCGTTCATATTGCTTCTAATCATAGCTGGCAAATTCACATCAATCGCATTACTAACAAAGCTAACCGTATGCTAGTGTACTTAAAGCGGAACTTTCTCTCGGCTCCTACTCCTATTAAATTTATGTTCTGCAAAACAATTGTGCATTCACAACTATAATATGCCTCACCGGTTTGGGACCCTGGTGTCGGAATTCTTGTTAAACAGTTGAAAATTATTCAAAATAACTCAGCCCGATTTATATACTCAAACTACTAACGAGCTGCTAGTTGTCCTCAATGAAATCTAGTTTGGGTCTTTCATCCCTAGCAACACGACGCAAAAATGCACCACTTTGCATATTTCATAAAAAAATTTATCACACCACTTTACGTGATGGGCTATTAACACCACCTTCTTATAGATCGTCATGGGTGGATTACCTTCATAAACTAGGGTCATTTCATGCAATACAATTTTTTTTATTCTTTCATTTCACGCACTTCTAATGACTTAACCGCCTTCCCTCTATAATATCCCCTATTAGTAATATTGAATTGTTTTCAACTTGCTTTGCACAGTATACATGAATGATTTCATGCACTAAGTATCAGTCAAATATCTTTTATAGATTTTGTTTTATATATGTGTATGCGTAGGATAGCGGACTGGATATTGTGAAGTCTTTGGGTCGTCTGTATCCCTTGTTTTTTGTAATTTCCTTTTGTATTGCTTCCCCAATTTTCATCCCATGCTAATTTCTTGTTATTTGCTCTACCACTCCCCTATATACTGTTTATGCCTTGAGGGTATGTATAAATAAATAAAAAAAAATTATACGGATCAAATGAATCTAAAATACACGGTCAGCAAGACGACGCGGTGGCTAGGAGAGCAAGGCTCTGAGAGCGATCTGTATCTTCCAGGAAACGGTATCAGTATACAATGTACAGAAATACGTGCAAAACGATGGCATGTGCGGGTACCGGACATTCAAATATAGGACGTTTCGGTTCGGTCGTATCTGTGAACAGACATTTCGGTGTAAAAACGATGTGTTGGGAAATGAATAGTTGAACCTCCAGTAGACATTGCAGAGCTTTCTACACTATAATGTTTTGATACATAAAAAACTACATGATATATTGATAGGGGATTACAGATTTGTTTTTATTTAGTGGTCTGCTTTGGTCCATTATGAAAGTAAATATTTAAAATATAGACTTGAACAAATTAAATAATTGCGTCTCTGGCCCAACAATAATATGCTAAAATGCATTTTAATGCGCTGAAAAATATCTGAATACAGTTGCGAAGGCAGTCATTATGACATGCTGAGCAATCAAAAAATTTTATAAAAAATGCAACGTGTTTTTTAGCGACAGGCATTGATGCAGCTTAAGGGTATATTAAAGATCGGTTAAGTTTAGGTTATTCAAGAAAAAATGATGGCATGAAAAGTGACCACATACATACTGGAAGCAAGTAAGTCGCGAATGGGTACAAGTAAGCCGAAGATAATCTCTGAGTCGATTAATAAACATAGGAAATAAATAATTGCAGAGGTTATGCTGAAAGTTATTCAATCGAGAGGTCACACAATTATTGTATGAATATGTGAGTATAAGCAGCATAAGTTATAAAACATGCGACGTAGGTAAGAGACAGTGAACCAGGATTTCAAAGGATACACACTGAAAAGTCCATACACATAAACGCTCGTACACTGAAAAGTCAATGCACAGAAAATTCATGTACACCGAAATGTACGTGCACGGAAAAGTCCGCACCGAAACGTCCAACACCGAGCAGTCCTACACCGAAATGTCCTAGACCCGGAGTGTCCATAGGATCATCGGTCCCCCGAGGCTATCACAGATCTACCTTAATATTATAGATGCTACTGTAAGGGATAGTTTGAATTGTTCTTAGAGTACGAGCTTGTATAGGAGATGTGCCGATGATATATTGATTTGCTCCTTTCGGGAAGAGGATGCACTAGATTTGGAACGAATAGTTAGAGGAGCAGTTCCAGAACTCAAGTTCACATTAGAAAAGCCAGACAACAGGATGTTGCAGTTTCTTTACTTAGGCATTCGTGTTAAAATACATATGCAAAGGAAAAACGCTTTTCTAAACAGCCTGAATAAAAAAAACCGTCATAAGTAATTAGAAAATATTAGTTATATTTACGGCGCGAAACAAATTTGTAGTTGCGCCCGTGGGAGCTGGCGGAAAAATGGCAACTAGCAGTCACTTGACTGGTCACTATTGTCACGTGGCACTTGCGCTCTTTCGGGAACTTCCTATGGGCTCTAGAAGTTTCTAATTAACCTTCGCTTTTTTTATTCACTTCTTTTTCTTAACAAAATATTTTGATTGTCGGGAAACAAGTATAAGAAAATCATTACTTTCGTTTTGACTCACACGATAACAAGCAAAAGGTTCGCCATTTTCCGGTCGAAGGGGAACGGTGTCACATGTTTTAGCTTCTAACATGCCGGTTCCTCCAAAGCCACGCTGCTGCTTGACGAAGGACTGCAGTCATCGTGATCGTCGAGCAGCTTGGTCGCTTTGGGAAAACCGACATGTTAGAAAGTAAAACATGTGACACCACGCCCGTTCGATCAGAAAATGGGGAAGCTTTTGTTTGAATAATTTGAGTCAGAAATGAAGTGATGATTTTCTAATACTTGTCCTTTCTGAAACATCGCAATATTTCATTGAAAAAAAGATGTGGAAAATCAAGCGAAGATTAATAAGTAGCTTTTAGAGCTCATAGGAAGCTCACGAAACAGTGCAAGCACCACGTTACTAGTAACCAGTCACGTGATTGCTAGTTGTCACTTCTCCGCGGGTTCCAGCCGGTGCCAACTACAAATTCGTTTCGCGCCGTTAATATTGCTCTAAAATGTTTTCTCGTTGTAGATTCATTTCATGACATCCTTATTTTACCTCCAAGTTGTTTAAATATTTTCCCCTTCACATATGTCTTTTAACTTGTTTAGTTAGGTTTAGTCTAGAAGTGCAGAAAGATGACTGCAAAACCCGTGTTGAGTAGGAAGAGTTGCATTGCAAAGTCAGTCAAAGCAGGTGTTACGTTTCTAATGTGCAATGCGATGGACAGGTCGTGTGTTCATTAAAGGAGTAGTGCGATTAAGAGGTAATGAACAAGGTTAGTAAGTAAACGCTATGAAAATGAGTTCACAAACTTACAATATGAATTGCCAAACAGGTCTTTGCAACACCCAAAAAAGAAAGCAATAAAGTGGTATGCGGTTATTCCGTATTCATAAGATATCACAAAACCTAGAAGTCTGTACAAAAGAAAGTTTGGAATAGATGTAGTGTTATATTTTGAACTGAACCGTTTCACACTTTTCAAGCGAAGTAAGAAAATGTGTCGGAAGGCTCACCGGGAAAGTTCAGTTTCTTGGAGGGAAGGTGTAGTCTATTTATTTATTATTTATTTTATTTATTTATTTATTATTATTATTCCGTGCCTCAGAACGACTGAAGTCAGTCTTGGTATGAGGCACATGCGTACAGTGAACAAAACAGCATGCGGGAATGCTACATGACTATGAATCATAGAGTGAAATTTCAAGATCACGTTTAAAAGAGATGTAATCTGTAAAAGCATCTAAAGAAGATTTCGATGAAATGTCATTAAAACAGAGCTGCATACGGGTGGTCGGACAGAGCTTCTCCTGTGAATCAGGATAAAACAAGCATGCGTGTCGGCTGAAACGTACCGGAACATGAAAATTAAAAGAACATACCAAGCTGCTATCTATCTGGCCATGAATTATCTTGTGCATCAGTAGTAAATCTCTCGCAGTTCTTCGACTTGATAACTTTTGTAAGCCGAGATTCCCGAGTATGTAGGCATAGTCGTAGTAGCACCTACGTTGAAAGTATCGGTCGTAAACAATTCTAATAAACCTCTTCTGAACATTTTCAATCTGTAAAGCATCCGTCATTGTAATAGAATTCCACACAACACTTGCAAACTCAAGCCGCGAACGAATAAGGCTAGAAAATAATCGAATAATACATATTGGGTTTGAAAACTCTCGGGTTAGTCGCGAGATCATGCCCAGCAACCTTATAGTTGAACCCACAATCTGAGAGACATGATGAGAAAAAGAGAGATGACTGTCGAAATAAACACCGAGGTCACGAACCACTGACACACGTAATATAACAATGGAATCAAGAAAATAGTCGTTAGAAATCGCCTCCCGTCTTCTACACATTGATAGCACTTTCGTTTTATCGGGATTAATCAACAAAAAGTTTGACGAACACCATTCCTGCACTCGTGACACATCGTCCTGGAGAAGTTCACAGTCAGCGACTGATCGTGCATTCAAAGATAACTTCAGATCATCTGCAAATAGCAACAACTGCGAGTTCTTTACGCACAATACAACATCATTAATGAATATAAGAAACAAAAGTGGCCCCAGGTTAGCCCCCTGTGGGACACCGGACGAAGGAACAAACGTGTCAGAAAAACTGTCACCAATTCGCACACTGCTTTTACGATCAGTAAGATAAGACTGAAACCACTCGGTAAGTACGGGAGAAACACCATACAGAGAGAGCTTATGCAAAAGTAATTTATGATTTACTCTGTCAAAAGCTTTGGACATGTCGAAGTAGACGGTATCAACTTGACTGCGAGTGAGAACAAAAGGAACAGAATATTGAAGGAACGAACAGAGGTTCGTTTCCACCGAACGACCCTTCGAGAAACCATGCTGCAGAGCGCTTAGCTTATGCCGAAAGTAGTAAGACAGTCGGGCATGGATAACTATCTCAAAAACTTTAGAAAAGGCACATAGTAAAGAAACCGGTCTGTAGTTGTTTACCTCAGAAGCGTCACCGCTTTTGTGGACTGGTACGACAATCGAACTTTTCCACAGGGACGGGAATATACACAGTCGCAAAGAAAGGTTAAAAATGTGCTCCAAAACAGGCGCAAATAACTGTCCGCAGCCCTTAACGATAAAGCTCGGTATCTGGTCAACGCCCACTGAAAACTTTGGCTTCAGTTTCTTTATCGCTTCCAAGATTTCAACCGTATCCACGCGAGTGATATTCAAAGCGTCATCGCAAACAAAATTTTCAGACGAGGTAGCACCAAGGAATATATCTGAAGAGTAGCACTCTCGGAAGTGATTTGCGAAACCATTAGCTACTTCTTGCGGAGAAGACACGTATATTCCAGACCCACTCCGTAGAAAAATGCTGTTAGTTGTGTCCTTTGTGTGTTGTTTGACAAATCGCCAGAACTCATGCGGCTTGCGGAACAAGCTATTTTCTACTCGGACCTGGTGAGCGCGTTTGTCGTGCGCAAACAGTTTTTTAACGAGCGCTCTATAGATCTTGAACTTGACATCCCACAACTCCACGCCACTTGACTTATATAGTTTATGACAATGCGCTTTTTTCTGCATATAATACCGCAGTTCCTTGGAAAACCAAGCGGGATACTTGGGAGGCCTTATGACACGCTTCGGTACAAACACATCAATGCCCTTTCGCACTATAGCTGTAAAATTTTCGACAGCGGTATCAATACATTTTTCGTTTAGAATTGTCGACCAGTTACATCCCTGAAAAAAATTATATAAGCCTAGGTAATCGCCAGTGGAGTACGAGTAGCTAGAGGAACTTTGACAGACACGCGGTCTTCGGGAAAAAGAAAATGACACACTAAAAGGTGGGTGAAAAACATCAGGGCTAACAAGAGTATCACTTACTAAACTCAAATTGTCAATAGGACAATTTGAAAAGAATAGATCTAGAACATTTCCGGCAACATTTTCTAGCCCGTTGAATTGAGTAAGCCCATTAAAACGAGCGAAGTACATCAAACAAGATATTTTTTTGATATTTTCGGAATTACCTGAGTTAATTTGTCCAGATTCCCAATCTACACCGGGGAGGTTGAAATCCCCGTACAGGTGAACGCGAAACTTCGAAAAGTCAATCTGCTTCTCAAGTCTTTCAAAATGATCGACGAAAGCAGTTGCATCCGAAAGAGGAGGAACATAATAATTGCCTATTAAATAATTAAAGCCATCGGCAGCAACAAGTTCTACCCAAACACATTCTATGAAATAGCGTTGGACTTAGGTTTCAAGTATGTAAGTTAATAGACCAAATGTGTTAGTGGTAAATTATTAGAGCATAAAGACAACGTAAGAAGATCCATTGGTGAATTTTTAAGGAATGCGTTAGCATGACCCTTGGGAAATGCCAAACACGTCTCCCTCTGGGAATCCCGAACACTGACCCCTGCACTTTTCAGTTTTCGCTTTCCCTTCTGGTGTTATTTTTTGCTTTATCAATTTTTCGCTGCCTCTTTTTGGCCTCGTCACGCGGTCAGTTTTAGCGTTTCCCAAAGGTGGACGTGTGTGGCGTTTACCAAGGGTCATGCTGACACATTCTCTAAAAATCCACCAATGATTCTTCTTCCCTATTGAGAAATCTCATTTGTATGAGCAATGTCTTTTTCCAATAAGCACATATGAATTACCGTAAACGACTTAATTTTCGCGGGCTCAAATTTTCGCGAATCGGGCCAAAGCTGAAAATTTGAAATTATTCGCGGGTTCTAATATTCGCGAATTGAGTGTAGCTTCCGTAGCGTTCACACATTGCCGGAATTGTTCGCGGGACGCATTTTTCGCGTTTGTAGGCGATTCACAAAATTCGCGAAAATTGGGTCCTCGCGAAAATTTAGTCGTTTACAGTATACAATATATATGAGGACATATAAGAGCCATATAAGAAATATATAAAAACTATATAAGATATATAAGTACGATATAAGAAACTTGTGAGATGTTTCTAAGTTTCTTATATGGCTCTTATATGTTCTTATATATCTTATATAGTTCTTATTACGGTTTTTATATGGTTCTTAAATGTTCTTATATATCTTGTATAATTCATATGTGTTTATTGAACACAAGTAGGTTCTCAAACAAATGGTTTTTTCACTAGGGTTGTAGTATTTTTCCCCTTTTTCTGTACTCTGCCTGTCAAGGAACGTCGATGTCCTTGGATACGGTCATTCATATCACTCATGGAAAGAACCACATTCATACCACTCATGAAAGAAACCACATTCATATCACTCGTGGAGGGAACCGCATCCATTGTTTTACCTACACACATACACACACAGCGCACACATCACAACGCACGCACCGCTACTACGGAAACCCAGAGCAAAGAACAACCAAGCACGCCCGCATTCCACCGCGCAATGGCGCGTGTTCCTCTGTGGCTTCGTGCGCGATGTGCGCGTGACTTAGACGAAAACGAAAGGGCTCATTTTGACGAAAACTCTGCGGTGTCTGCCAGTTTGTCAGCGCAGGAGAGAGAGAAGATGCTGACGCGTGCTGTCATCGGCGCTTCGAACCAATGGGAGCGTCGCACGCGCCACCCTCTCTCCCTCCTCCCCTTCTCCCTCTCTACCTGGTGCTGACAAACGAAAGACATCACCGGGTTTTCGTCAAAACAAGCGTTCTAATGCTGGCGTATTTAAACAAAAGTACCTCATTCGGAGATTGTTAGGCACATTACTAAGATTAACAACATATATATTTTTAATTAGCCATCCTTTGTTACAAATTTGAGGTAT
Organism: Ixodes ricinus; assembly: GCA_037355805.1. NCBI lineage: Eukaryota > Metazoa > Arthropoda > Arachnida > Ixodida > Ixodidae > Ixodes > Ixodes ricinus. Next base: position 33,142 of record JAZHYW010033076.1, on the reverse strand, counting down.
TTCCTAGAAGCTCCCCGGCTTTAGTTTTCTCCCTGTCTTGTCGTGTTGTATACTTTTTTATTCTTTGAAGTTTTTATGCAGACCAGAATACTTTGGGAGCAAATGAATTCAGTTTGGGGAAGTTAGGACTTCGATGAGTTAGGGTTTTATCCTTAGGGCTGATTTGTTTGAGAACCAAAGTTCGCAGTTCAAATGTCGGGTCACCGTTTAGGTTTCAAGCGCTGACCTTGAATGTTTCAAACTGTTTAAATATTGGTGGGTTTAAATGTGTAACAAAGGATTGTTTTGTGACGTCGGTGGTCAGAGCTAGGTTTATGGCAATAAAGAGATGTGAGGAAACAAACGCAACAGCTTCGTTTCAGACGTTCCTTTCCTGTGTCCTTTTTCTTCGACTTATTTTACCATTTTTTACCACTGTCTTGGGCATTTTTCAACCTGGTCCACATCCAGCACCTTGTCTTCACACTAAATGTTTTTTTGTTTAGAAAACTGAGTTTTTTTGTATAGTTACACGCGGCTAGAAAAACAAAGTATCCAATTAATTGTTACCTTAATAAAACAAAAAAAAACACGAAATTTGTATTAGGGGAGCTAAAACGTGTTACAATTAACGTCTCGCAAGGATATCTGATAAAGAAATTAATTTATTCGTGAGGAGAAGATGCGATATGGTGCTTTTATGTTATATTCACTGTTTCACTTAATTTTCCTACTTTTATTTCGTGCAACGTTATGTCGGGTAGTAAGACAATTTTATGATGTCGGAGTGTGATTATCATACGTATACTATTTATTAATCAACATATATGTAATGCTACATATGGTGTTACCAATAACAGGATTCTTTAGGCCTTCACTTCGCCTCTCAAGTCGTATATGTTCCAAGCAGACATGTACTGTACAAGTTCCATGGCGGGGTTGCCGTGGACACGGCAACCCCGCCGTGGCAGCGTCGCTTAATACATGCATCCCATCATGTTTACGCAGATCGTCCTTGGCTGCTTGCTGAAAGTACCGTCACTATCGGTGGCAACTTCGGCCGGAGAATTTCGTGCTGGCTGCAATCAGCTACCGTGCATCGAGACAGCTGCGTCACCGATTACACGGGTCCACGTGGCGAACTACTACGGCGCAACGCTCACGCGCATGACGACATTAACGGATCACTTCGGCTCAACTGGGCTTAAAAACTGGATGACTGCGGCTCCTACCTTCAGTGGACACGGCAACCCCGCCGTGGCAGCGTCGCTTAGCATGCACCTCATCGTGTTTACGCAGGTTGGTGGTTGTAAATACGGTTTTCGCTGTAACTGCCCAGGCTTAGTTGTGTTGCCGTGTCCACGGGTCTTGTTACAGTGTGCGAATGACTGTTTGTTAATAGCAGGTATGTTACTGAAGCTCTCGGGTGACGTGGAAGAAAATCCTGGGCCTAAAACTGACGCCATGTTTGCAGAAATGCTCCAAACACAAAAAGATATCCTAAAAAAATTAGCGAAATCCAAGAAAAACAAACTACCTCGGAAGCTAATCTACAGAAGTTACAAAATAGGCATGGACTCTATTGAGGAAAAACTTGAAATTGTCGATGAATCTAGCAACAGGCTTGTCAATGTAGAGGGCGCAGTTTCCAGTCACGATCTTGAATTGAACTCGCTATACAGACAAGTTGATGATCTTGAAAATCGGTCGCGTAGAAACAACTTGATTGTGAGAGGAATCAAAGAAGAAACTCTTGAAACTGAGCAAGTTCTACTGAGGCTTGTAAATCATGAAGTATTCGACGGTATACTGAAAGTGATAATCGACTCCATCGAACGAATTGACAGAATCGAAAAACACACACCTGGTAGAAGTTGACCAATTATATTGAAATTTGCTGACTTCCGAGATAAAATGAAAATTTTGAATAATTGTTCTAAGCTCAAGGGCACCAACATTAGCATTAATGAAGACCGCTCGAAAAGTGTTGTGGAGATTCAGAAAACTTATGGAACTCTACAGCTGATGAACGAAAGGGGGAGCAAAAGTAAAGTTAATGTTCGATAAAATGAAGATCAACAGTGCCCTCTACGCTTGGAGCGAAGTCGCTAATATAAGATACAAGTGTTTTACTTCACCGAACACACAAGATCAATGGCATAATAAAAAAGCTTCAAACTAATTAACATAAATGCCCGGAGCATCTTAAACAAGATTGATCTTATTGAAAGCATTGTTCTGGAACACGGACCAGACATTATGGTAATTACTGAGACGTGGCTTCATAAAGATATTTTAGACAGTAAAGTTACACCAGGAAACTACAGAATAGTGACAAAAGACAGAGGAGCACGTCGTCGGGGCATTGCAGTTCGAATTAAAACTAATATTACAGTTTACTGTTTTGGAGGACGCTGAAGCCATTGAGTCAGTATGGATCCAGATAAAACTTAACGACCATGTCGTTGTCCTAGGTGCAGTATACAGGCCACCTAATGCTCCAGTCGACTTCTCACTCAAACTAAGCGATTACATGGACTCTGCAATACGGTCTCATAGTATTTTGTTAGTGGGGGACTTCAACGTACCAGGAATAAATTGGAATAAACTTTCAGCCGGAACAGCGGAAGTGGCTAGTTGTGACCAACTACTGTAACTTGCTTTCTGTTATAACTCAACGCAAGTCGTCACTGGGGAGACACGAGTGTCTTCCACGACCTCGTCCTACTCGACCTAATCTTTGTTTCCGCCAACCTAAACGCTGCTCTTCCAAACTGCGAACTTTATGAAGGAATATCAGATCACAAAATGATAGTCATGCCATTAAACGCAAATCTCGGCACACTCGACTGTCCATCGCGTAAAACGTTCCTTAACTTTGAAGCCGCCGACGATGTTAGTATTTTAGACTGGCTTGAAAAGTCATTAGACGATTTTCAGTTACTCCAGCAGACATCTGTCGGTACAGAACTTTTGTGGGACTATTTTGTTGAAATCATTAAACACTGCACTAATCAGTTTGTGCCTACTCATACAAAAACGACAAGGAAGAAAAGTCCTTGGATCACTAGAGATATCATTCAAAGAAAGAGAAGAATAAAGCGTTATCGGAAAACCCTTAAACGTAATTCAAATATCGATAAAAGGGTGCAACTTCACGCCATGAGTCATGATTTGAAAATGCTTGTGAAAGACTTCGAAGAGAAAATTTTATAACGTCACACTGAAAAAGTAACTTACTGATGGCCCTGTGAAATTTTGGCGTTATATTAATCCGCGTGCCAAATCGGGAAGCGACTCCGGCAAACAGTCAAGAACGCGTTGAAGATTTTAATTCCTTATTTTCTTCTGTTTTTACGCGAGACAAAGAAATTTTGCCGGGATTTAAAGATTTCTCTAAATATCCTTAAATTGGAAATATTGAAATACACGAAGAAGGAGTTTTAAATTTATTACTTAATATAGACGTTAAGAAAAGTTCCGGTCCCGACGGAATTCCGAATGCGTTCTTAAAAAGGTATGGTGAGTGGATTGCTAAGTATATTACTTTAATTTATCAATCATCCTTAAATGAAGGTCACGTGCCAAAAGCCTGCAAGACTGCCAAAATTATAGCTATTCATAAAGGTGGTTCGGAGAGTTGTGTAGAACATTTCAGCCCCATATCTCTTATTAGTACATGCTCCAAACTCCTCTAACACATCGTTTTTAAACATATGTTGACTTTTCTAAATGACCATAATATACTGTATGAATATGAACACGGTTTCCGCAAAGGTCTGTCTACGACCACACGACTTGTTCAGACCATGCATGATCTTGCTCAATCTATTAACAACCGAAATCAAACTGATGTAATATTCTTGGACTTTGCAAAAGAATTTGACAAAGTGTCTCATCCTAAATTGTTGCTTAAAATTGATACCATATTTAAGAACCCCATAATTTCAAATTGGTTTTCTTCCTATCTTTCTTCGAGAGTTCAGCTTGTCGAGTCTGGAGAATATAAGTCTAGCTTTGCACCTGTCCTTTCGGGAGTTCCACGGAGTAGTGTACTGGGACCACTATTATTTTTAATATTTATAGATGACCTTCGCTTTGGGATTTCTGTTTCAATGAAGTTGTTTCAAAACGACTGTTATTGTATAATAACATTGAAACCCAACAAGATCAAATCAAACTAAGCAATAACCTCAGCAAAATTAAACAATGGTGCGATGAGCGGCAGAGGGTGTTAAATCCCTCGGAAACGGTATTGATGACAGTAGCACAAAGAATACATTTTTAAGTTATGATTATTTTTTAGATGGCACTAAACTCCTCCGTGTGGATGAACACAAATACTTAGGATTAGCATTCACGAGTGACTTACAAGTGAACACTCACATTGAAAAAGTCTCATCAAAAGCTAACAAGGCACTCTGGTACCTTAGAAAAAACATAGCTAGCGCCACACCAGAAATAAAAAAATGTAGCGTATAAAACATCGGTGAGACAAGTTCTCGAATATGAAAAACTTTTTGGAACCCATATACAAAAAGCAATACTACTACACTCGAAAGGCTTCAGCGGCTTGCAGCTAGATTCATCTTTAGTAAATATAACCGCACAGATTCTCCCACTGATCTATGCTGTCGTGCCGAGCTCCCTGCTCTAGAATTAGGAACAAAGCGTGAACGTATAAAGTTTTTGTTCTTAATTTTTCATGATTTCATTTGCGTAAAAAAATCTAATTACATGGACATACGCATTGGTGAATCCACAAGGCACCGTCATTCTATGTACTGCATAAGAGAGCCGTCTGTTAGAAACGATTGCTTCAAGTATAGTTTCTTTCCTAGATCGATTACGGAGTGGAATGCTCTGCCAAGTGGCACTGTCATCCTAACCTCGGTTAATGAGTTTGTTAAAAACGTCGAGAGCTTAGTACTTTGTCACACGTCGTAAGTGTTGATTAATCACGATGCTTATCTGGTGTTCTACTCCCACCCTCAGAGTCCATTCCCATCATTTTTTAACTTGTTGTGTTGGCGTTAATCTGTATAAGTACTTGAGCAATTCGAATGCTGTGTCATTGCCTGTCTAGTCAGCAAGTCATATTAGCAGCATCTTTTTTTTCTCGTGCTTTTTGTTGCAGCATGTATTAGTATTCTCTGCCGCAGTTCTTCTTTTTTCTTTTTTTCTTCATTGTGTATTGTTGTGTGCATTTATGTGATTTACCGCATTGTATTACCCACTCCTGTAAAATCCCTGTCTAGGGCTGACAGTATCAATAAATAAAATATAAATAAAAAACAAAACAAATTAAGTTACTGAGTATTGACCTTAAATGTAATTTGACCAGAGTAGAAAATACTGTAATAGAAAATAATTCAGAAAATGACAAATAACCGTAAAAAGTAATAAGGTACTTTTGAAGTTACTTTTATATGTTCTTTTATGGTAACAAGAAGGAACGTAGCTTTTGATCAGTTTGCGAAATAGTGCTAGCCAATAATGAACCGACTTGTTTTTTCACAGAAATGTTTTAACAGCTGGTTCTGCTTCTGCGTGCCTAATTGTTTTGTACTTTTTGTTTTTTGGTCAATGATGTCCTGTGAATGTATTATTTCTACTGTGAGTCTTAGCACTGCCTGAGATTGATTTTTTAGACAGCGTTTGCTTGTTTACAGTGTTGTGTTAAGTGCACTAAAAGTACTTGAAGTAAAGTACAAAGTAAATAAGAGGTTATACACTTCAAGTAAAGTAGTAAGTACCCGTGTGCATTGTATTTGAAGTAACATACTATAGATATAATATATGTCAAAGTAAAGTACAAGTGCTTTTAACACAATTTTTTATGATGCCCTTTCATTCCCTAAACAGTGTTGTTTAACCGGTATGCATTGCTCCAGGGGTCATTGGAGGTGCATCAGTGTTTTACGGAAATGGCAGCAAATATTACAAAAAGTCAAGTCACTACAAAGTAGTGTTTTTACTCTCGCTGATGAACTATTTAACGTAATCAACTTATAAGGCACTTATTTGTATCAGTCTTATATCCGCCATTTCGTCACTCAGAGAAATGACCAGATGACGTCTCGAAAGAGCGCGTTTTCACACGACGATAGACCACGTTTTGTTTTCTTATTGCTGGAATGTACATTGAAGTCGGGAGTTTTACTTTCCTCGGAAAGTACCAGAAAAAATACTTAAGTAAAGTACAAGTACATGCTCACAGAATGTACTTCAAGTAAAGTACAAGTTTTGTAGACACCATTACTTTAGTATTATGTACTTAGAGTACTTCCCAACACTGCTTGTTTATTAGATTTTATATAAAAATGTTGGGGGAATTGCTAAGGTTTCTCGAACGATCTCCTAGTCTTTGAAGATATTCTGAGTTTTGGAAGGAAAGGCAGCGCAAAAAGGTCACCTTTGCGTTGCCCCTTAGGACGCGATTCTTCGAGTACAGCACAAACAACGGTAGCACAAGATGGGCTTCAGAGCAGGTGCTGCATTTTGTTGCCTTCCTTTGAGGGAGCGCGCAGTGTGTACACCTCCCGTAGTCGGCGACAGTTCCTACGTTGAGGAGAAGCGGGAACCAGCTCTTTCTTCGAATGGGTCAAGTCTCCTTGAGCTTCGAAGCACAAAGAAGCGCCAGTTGTCGGCCCTAATTAAACAGTTACTCGGCCTCTCTTGCGTCTAGTCTGTTCGCTCCCCGCACCTCGTAGCAGTGTTATTGCAGTGGGGGGCTCGTAAAAATTTTGGGAGGTTTCGGACTCTCCAAACCACTTTCCTCCCCCCCCCTCCTTCCTTCCTACGCCATTTGCTTCCCCCTCTTTGCAAATGCCAGCTGAACTTTTGTCATCTTATCTCTTTTTGTGCAGGAATGTTCGTTGATAGGCAAAACAACCACTAAAATTCGAAAGTAATTTGTAATTTGAGTAGAAGTAACTCGGAAAAAGTACTTAAAGTCAACTTGTAATTACCGAAATAAAAATGTAATTAAAAGTTACCAAAGTACTCAGTAAAGTAGTTAAACTACGGTAACTTGAGTAGAGTAGTTGAACCACGTGCAAGTCTAGTTTCAAGCAGAGCTTCAACGTGACTGACAGACAATTCAAAATAAAGCTCACCGGCACCCCTTTTTACATGTACGACTGCATAGTGCATCCTCCCGTATTTTAAAAGAAAAAACAAATTTAGCGAGCGACGGGCGCAGCTCACAAACCCTTTTCCATTAGGCCCCGGACTCCCTAGAGAACTCCGCACACATCCATCACCTTTTACCGTGAACGCATGTGGCTGCGTTCTCATCTCCTCGTTGATAAGAATGGATGTATTTTTTTTTTTTGCTTCGGAAGAAATCCGGCCTGAAGAGAAGCGCGTGCAACTGAGAAATATACTGCGGCATTTCCCCCTCCCCCCCCCCTAGAGTTTGGAATGGGTGTTTTGTTGAGTTCGGATCAACAGCGCAGGTATGATGAGGATCGTGACAATTGAGTAATTTTCTCCTTCGAATAGATTGCTTTACGGTTGTCAGGAAAATAAACTTGTTTATAGGTTTCTTTTTAAAACACGTTATTTCAAGGAAATAAGGTGAGCGGGCAATACAGAATGCTCACTGCTCGCTTATTTCACCCCATGGCAGTGAAGAGGGGGGGGGAATAAATTTATATTATTTATTCGAAGGGCGCATGCAAAAAAACGAGGCAAACATAATGTGTGGAATAATATTTTAAAACAAAATCATTTACCCAGGAACCCTATGCACGACGTTCACGCATTCAAAATACTATATATATATTTTTTTAAATCGTGACGTGGTAGTTAGTTTTATTCGTATTTGAGTCAACTTTCCTGCAGAACACAAAGGCAGCCAATCGCGGCGGCGGCAATCGCGTCCTCTTTGTCTAGCTCTTTCGTATTTTTGAATAAAAAGGATATCAATGATTTATGAAGTTCAGAATACAATTAGATCTTAAAAATGCTGCTTTAGCAGACACAGTGAGCGAGTGAAATGTTACGCTCATGGCGTTCTGCTAACATCACATTTTTTGTTGTTGCCTAATTGTATTCCGAGCCTGTCATTCGCTGAGGTCCGGGCATTGTTCACCGTGATTGACTGCCTTCTTCGCCTACTGCAGGAACGTAAACTCACGTGCGTGTTTAGATCGCGGATGTTACGGTGCCCCGTGATGAGCTACCCGCCTCGTATACACCTTTCCTCCGTGGGCGCCGCCATCTCCAATTCTGGAACTTTCGGTATGCGTGAAAACATCGCTTTCTTCTCCCCTCGACAGTAGAACGTATAAACATTTTAACTGCAACCATCAGTCGTCCTTGTTATGACCCTTGTATACTTTTTTACTCGTTCGGGATTGTAATCTCTTGCTTTTTGTTCGGAACGCACACCGGATACGGGGACAACGTGGCTGGATGCGGGGCTAAACGAAAAAGGTGTATAATTACGAATAAGCATAACCGGGGATATAAACAAAACAAAACAAAAAACAACGAGCTCCATGATGATGCACTTTCTGCCCTTCTTAATTGGCTCCGTCGGATTGTGGCGTTGGGCTGCCGTCGGATTTAATGGACACGGAATAGAGCATTTGCGAAGATTTACAATGTTTGTTGTGAGGTCACGTCATGGGCGTAGACGCATATCTTTTCGACTGAACTAAATTTTTTAGTTCACTCCCAGAGTACAAAATGGAGGAAAGAGGGCAGAAGAAAAAGCCGCGATAACGCAGTTCGACAGGGAACTTTCAGCCAAACAATTGCCAGCTTAACGGACAAAAAAATATTTTAAGTGTTATAAACGAGAAATAATACATATGTGAAGTTTTGACGCCTCTGTGCTTGCGTCTAATTTGGTGAAAGCACATTTAATATTGTTCGTTTTTAAATAACAGTCTGTGAATTTTATGTGGCTTGCAATCCACATATTAAAATTGTAGACAATAAAGTGAGACTTTTTGTTTTGATTTGATAAGCGAGAATGAAAGAAGTACATTCCCCAGCTAAAGCTGACGTTAAAACGTAGCTCCGAAAAAAGTAAAAAGAGCACCCTAAACATGTACATGAATTATTCGAAGCTAGTAAACGAAGGATATGTTCAAAATTTGCCTAAATTGATATTTGAAAAAAAGTTAATTAGTACACTGCTGCGTTTTATAAAGGGTGAAACTCTGCAGTGTCAATACGTTTAATTCCATCTTTTTCACATATACTGTAAACGACTTATTTTTCGCGGGCTCAATATTTCGCGATTTAGTTCAAAGCTGAAGTTTTGAAATATTTCGAGGGTTCACATTTTTGCGACGCGGTGGGATCTCAATATAGATTCCAATGTGTTTACATTTTATCTTGTTCGCGGGACCTATTTTATGGGAATTGTGGGCGATTCGCAAAATTCTCGAATATTGAGTCGTTTACAGTATATGTTATTTACCGCTCCAATCACAAAGGAAAAAATAACAGCAAAAAACAAATTGAGGAACCAGAAGGTTGTTTCGCTTTTTGACATATAATCAAGGCTTAATTAAGAAATAATATCTGAAAGGAAGCACAATACATAGACGCACTGAGAAACTGCTTGTATAAAAAGGGCTTAAAAACGCGCAATATAATTGACAACCAGTTAAAAACAGCACCGGTATCAACGCAGTTCGACATTTGTTGTGAATTGAAGGTTACTCGCTGCAATGCCTGAACTGTAACAATTGAGTAAAACTAGCTCTTGTGCGACAAATGTGATATGTACAGAACTAAATTTCAGCCTATTTTCGGTTTTATCAAACAATTTTAGGTAATACAAGCAGTTCTGCAAGGATACACCCAAACTAACTCTGCAGCTTCCTACTACCGAACAGTGTTGCGGAATGGGCACCCCCATTCCATTCCCATTCGATTCCGGGAATTAGAGTTTTCGATAATTCCATTCCTTTCAACTCCTAAGAATGGGAACACTGGGCCCGTTCCCACTCCTAGAATGGCTGAATCGTTCCATTCCATTCTTCTAATTCCTAAACGTAAGAAGTGGCACTTGACAGGTATACACTGTGTTGCCGGAATGGGCAGCGTACAGCTGACATTATCAAACGATGCCATAGACAATGGCGACAAAAAAGAAGGTAATTACTTCAAAAGCGCTGGTGGCACAATGTGTTTGTTTACCTTGTACTGCAAACATCGAGAAAGCCCTTGATATGTCGATGCTTGTTTAAGACATCGGGCTCGCGACCAATTGGCTCGCAACAAACAGCAATACTTAAATCCACTCATTTTTTTTTTGCATTTGTCTTTTGGGACATACGCGGCCAGTGTGTTTGTTTGATAAGACCATAAAAATATCCAGTTCGTGCGTGGCGCCGAAATAAGCTATATTACTGTATTCTTCAAACACGAGCACAGCAACACGGCTAGTACGCTGCTGGAACCGACTTCATGCACAGCGGCAAGATCACATCCTCTGACAAAGTGCAACTTCTATGGCGCAGCACGAGGGACCGTATATGCCATGTCACGCAACCTGTTTTAAAACGCATAAATTCACGCTTGCTTTACGAATCTCGATGTTTCTTATCATATTCAATTCAATTCTTTATGTGTTTTCCAGGCATTCAGTAGAACGTGTGCTGGGCTCAAATATACGTTTGTTCATTGTGGTTCGTTCATTATACGGACGTTATCGGTTACTTGTCATTTGTTGATCATCTGGGTCATAAAGTTCGATGATACGCCGACTGCACCGTGTATAGTTTCGTTGCAAAACTTGCAGCGTGCAGCTTGTTTATTTTCTTCGCGACTAATGTTGAAAAATGTCTTCCACGATGCCATGACTCCATCTGTATTTTTCTTGTCCTCTCGTCCGGATTGTAATGTTCCTCTTCGCGCTGATAGAGCGGCGGTTTCAGGCAGCAGACGGTACCAACCGATTCATTTTTGTGCCTCGGTGTCCGGTTGTTCGCGTTGTGGCGACGGGTGCACAGCCGGCGTCAATGGAAGCCAAAACCTCAGTAGCAGCTAGCATCCAGCTCTCCTTCTCAGTGGCCCTCGCAGCAACGGTCGCGCCTCGTCTTTCTTTCTGCATGTGTATTCAGTTGGGTCACGCGAAAAGAGCGCTGACGATAGTCTACTTTACCTTATGATGGACCACAACAGACAGCACGAGTGCCATAGAAACCAATCCAGTGCCTTCTGAGTGTCACGTGACCCCAGGGCGCAGCGCCGTGCGTGTAGTCGCCGCTCATGGTGCTGGATTGCCTGAGGCGGCTCGTAGCGTCCGCAGCGGTCCATCGCAACGTGAAACAAAGTATGCAGAGACTAAAGTCTAAAGCGCGGTTCAAACAGACCCGGAATCCGGAATCCGAGAGCCGGAACCCGTACTGACGTAATCACTTCCGGCGTCCGTTTACGGGAGCTGACCCCACGGTTTGTTTTGAACGGCGCGCGGCCACGGTGGTTATGGAGAATAGAAGGGTAGGAGAGGGCATGACGTCAGCCGCGTAGCCTCCACAAGCCATGCTCCCTTGACGCCTGGCCTCTTTCTCATTTTCCTCCTTACTCTCCCCACTTACCACGCCAACGTGACCACATCACGTGACCGTAGCTAGCCTTCGTCTAGCTGTGTTGTACTAGAATACACCACAGTCTAGCCTTCGATCTGATAAAACCTACCGGACGGAGCGCGCGCAAGCCTGCAAGGAATCCTCCTACAATCAACCATCCATCTCGCACGTGACATGTCACGCGCACCAATCGCCAGAGAGATCCGCGGTCACGCTGGGCACAAAATCGTTTAAACTTTTTATGACTAGGCTTCACCAATACTGCAACGTGCCCCCTCCTAGTACTTCTAACCTCCTTGACGGCGGCCACGGGCCCTCGTATACGGGAGCTGACGTCACGGCGGCTCCCTAGGCAACCAATCAACGGCTGTCGTCAAGCGGGGTCGTCGCCGCTTTCGCGGGCGAGGCTAGACTGCCTGCGCACTCCTCTGGCTAGACGCTCTGGACGAGGCAGGCGACGGCGGCCACGCTTCGCGCTCCTCTAGAGCGGCACTGGTGCCTCGTTTTCGTCGCTTTGTTTCGCGATGACGTCGTCTCGGCAGGATCCCGGCTACGAAGCTCGAATTGCCTCACTTATGAACCTTTGTGTAGTGAGGTACGTCACAAGTGCAAAACTATCAACTGGCGTCGGCTGACTACTTTCGCGGCGGCGTGTGAGCAGTACCTGTGGAGCGTGAAGAAAATGAAGAAGCGAAAGGCCGTCCGCGAGCTCCTGAAGTCTCGGAAAACGCTCGGCGAGTATGCCACCATCGTGAGACAGATGTACGAAGACCCCGACGGCCGGAACTTCTTCGAGTGCTTTCGAATGTCACGAGCCAGGGAGGGTGTGCTGCTTTTCATCTTGAATTATTTTCATGTTATATATCAAGTGGCGTTCCACGTGGGCCCGCGCGTCGCTCGTAGGAATACTCACGTGGAGCGTGCGCTCCCGCAGTGGAACCACGTTTATATCATTTTTAACGCGGCAGGATCACGAGAGAAGCTTTCGTAACAGTCACACGCTTGTCAGATTTTACTGCGTCTGTGCTATAAAAAAATAGCAATGGCATGCACATGTGCAGCTGATACAACACACTCTTTCTGTTTACTATGTTGTGCTCCCTTGAGTGCATGTATGACGGAAGCTCGTTGTGCTTCCTTGTCCTTTGTGCTAGCTAGAATGTGTGGCTGCTTGTGAGTGAATTCTGCACGAAAGCTCGCGCTGCAGAACCCAGGGATCTTGGGTTCAATAGACCATTTGCTGTATTACCCAATCATCAAGGAGAATGCAGGGATTGGTGTTCCACGCGCCACACGCGCACGCCTTCCCCGTATAAAAGATTTGAAGTAAATAACCAAAATAAAGTGTTGACGAACGCACGTGCAAGATGCCATTTGTTTTAGGTATTTGCTTTAGAAAAGATAGTACTGCTGACGCCAGCACGAGCGGCGCGTGGAACACCAATCCCTGTATTCTCCTTGATGCTTGGGTAATATAGCAAATGGTCTATCCCCACCCCTGCCCGTTTCGATCTGGATGAGCATCGTACCAGCAGACGTTCGTGTTTCACTACTGCGTGACGGGTGTTAAAGATTCTAGGCTAGCGGTCGTACAGTACTGCCTAAAAACTCTCATCTACAGCGCGCACCGGTGTCTTTGACCATTTTAACCTTTTAAGTGCATCCCACTGCCTTTCCGGTCTCTTTGCAGCCAGCAAGCCAACCACTGCCTGCCTCTACAAACGGCCTTTCTGAAGGCCACTCATATTTGCATTGAAGATGCCATTTCATCGGGTTGCAACCACCTCCCGTGTCTCCGAAACCATGTGAATAAAGTATTAAAAGCAGTATCGAGGTCTTTCGCTTGTCCTGGTCCTTGTGGTCGCTACGATACCTGTCGTAGATCCAGGGGTCCCGCTGAACTAGCTGAATTAATTTATAGGTTTTCTCGGGTACGTCAAACGCAGCGGCAACTTCAGCCCTCTTCGCGGCAGCGACACTCTTTGCAGCTTGAGCAGCGTTCCTCACGTCGGAGACGGGCAAGGAGTTCACCGTCGCAGCCATCCTCGCAAGCAAGCACGGAGCACCTGAGGCATTCGCACGCGGAACCGCGTGAACGCCGGTGGCAAGGAGGGCGGAGGAGGGAAGCGCGCCGCGCTGATTGGCCGCGGAAAAAATACGGAAACCTACGTCACGACCCGGGAAGGAGAAAGTTGAAAATTTTTAACTCCTGACACGGACGCCGGAAGCCGTAATTACGTCACCGCCCGTACGGAGGGAGCGCTGACGTCACTACGGGTTCCGGCGCCCGGGTTCCGTATTCCGGGCCTGTTTGATTACGGAACCTGCAGGTGGTCTTCACCGGAGAAGAAAATTGTGGCGGAGCGCTTATTTGTACGTGTTTTACTTGTTTTGATGTCTAGCATTGAAGAACGCTGCGGAATGAACACCGTGAAAACTAACCCAAACAAAAACAAACCCCAAACAAACGAAAGAGCCAGAACCCGCGCGAAGTCGCGGAGTTCGCGCGGGTTCTGGCTCTTTCGTTTGTTTGGGGTTTGTTTTGTTTGGGACCTCGCGCGAACTCCGCGACTTCGCGCGAGGTCTTTCCTTCTGTTTTTACTTTGTGCACGTGGCGCAACGCTGCCCTGTGCCGCCTTCCAGACGGACTTTGCCCGGGCACTGAAAGTGAAGAAAAACAAAAGGAGATAGACGCGAGTCCCAACCGAGAAAACGGAGACAGGAGACTTTGAACTTGAGCGCAGACGTCTCAGAGCGGGCCCCTGGACGGACGAGTTCACGCAAAGTTGGAGGGGAGGAAGGCGAAACCAAATTCGCGCAACCTGCCGATCGCGGCATTTGCACCCGCAAATGAATGGGCTTGGCAACTTACAGACTCGCAAGACTTCCAACTCCGTGAAGCGGTCAAGTTAACCAGACGATAAAAAAAGTGAAATATACAAAGTAAAATATTTCGCTGCGCGAGAGCGGTCGGTTTGGTACTAACAGCGACAAAGCGGATTTACTACGGTTGATCGAACGCCGTTATCTCGAGGCTGATTTTAGCGAATGTAAAACTTGAATGTAAAACATATAACACAGAAAACAAGCATCGGAAGAAAGCCCAAGTAAAAGGCGGACCTACACGTAAAAATGCAGTATAAAAAAAAGCGTCTGAGCAAAGCGCAAGAGGAGAAGGGAGAAGTGAATTTCGCTTGCTTTGTTTTAATGCCGAAGCAAACCCAGATTTCGCACTTCAAAGGAGCGCGCGCGACTGAACGTGGAAGGCAGCAGGGTTGGGCGCCGCCTGCTAAACTACACTCCTCGAACTATAAGAAAACAATAACTGATCATCTTTCGGCGGCGCGCTAGTCAAGCGAGTTATCAGAGCTCTGCGAGTTATGAGTCGCCCCCGTTTTCAAATCTCAGTCTGTGCGCGCGTGCATTTTTCATGCCGTTAAAAAAAAAAAAAAAGCAACACAAGAAGGACGATGAAGAGCCATAGAGGAGCCGTGCATGGCGGCTTCTTTGCCGCTCCCTTAGTTTCTTTTGATTGGTGCTTGGTTTCTTGTTTCGCTCTCGTGTAACGTCAGTGAAGCCTGTCTACGCGTCCGTGAAAGGCGCCACCGACCCCCCCCCCCCTGCTCTTTGCTTTGACGCTTGTTTTTTGTACTGCATTTTTTTGCGTATAAGTCTGTTTGTTAGGGCTCCACGCGGGCTAACTAATTCCCGCTCATTTTATTAAAAAAAAAAAAACCGGGCCCATTCTATTTTCATTACATTCCGGGCGAAAGGCATCTAATTCCATTCCCATTCCACTCCCCTCAACGTTGCCGCCATTCCATTCCCATTCCATTCCGGGGTCGCGAAAATGCGGAATGATTCCGGAATCATTCCAACTCCGGAGTGGCAACTCCGCAACACTGCTACCGAATCCCATTCAACTTTCGCAGTGTAGAAGTTTCACAAGTCTAGTGTCATTATTAGGGCTATGGAAGATTAAGTTTGGCCACACTAGCATTTTAACAATAGCTAGTCGAAATTACAAGAGAAGTAATTTAGTTCTAAAATTGTTTAAATATTTAATTTACATATCCTTTATTCCTGTACTCACTATGCTGTAACCTCTCTAGTTTTAATTAGATGTTATAAGGTCAGATGCCTTTGCCGGCAAGATCTACATACCACGCATTAACAATTTCCCTGCATGCCTTTTCTTTGCTGAAGAAACACGTTTTTTAACACTCTGATCATATTTCGTTTACTTGTTTTTTAATTTAAATTATAACATGAATTCCGTAAGCCAGAACGTAGAATCTGAAGGGTAAGTTCCCAACCTGCGCTCCCAACTTGAACGGGGAGCAGCCGTCGGTCACATTGGCGGCAACGAATATCCAGTGAGGCATTAAGTGTAGAATCCAAACCTTTTGCTTGCCATCAGCTGTTCTTGTTTATTTCAGGCGTCTTTTTTTCAAATAAAAGGCATAAAAGGCGCATCTAAGCGTGGTATAAACGTTGCGAGCGAACAGAGGCTTGCGTACGCTCGCGGATGTTATTAACGCTAGAGTTAATTCTAAAACCGACGACGATGAAAACAAATAAATTATTCCGCATCGCTACTTGGAAGCTATGTGTTGATTTTCTGCTTCAAGAAAGAAGTGCCAAGAACAGTGTAACAAAAGGAGATACCATGCTATGCAAAGCCTTTTGAGGTGTGTCTCTTGTCACTTTATTTCTTGCGCTTTGTATTTAATATAATTCATAAACTAGTGAGCCAAACGATTCAGGCGCTTTCCAATCTACCTAGTTTTTGCAAGGACACTGGCTCTTTTTATGCGCTTACATCTTGAGGTTTAATATTCAGAATTTCGATGTCGGTACATTTACGTTATGTGTGCCCAATGCCGCAGAGAAACACATTGCCACTGTATGCTGAAGGTTTTTTACAACTAGAGCAAACAACATTTTTTAGCCAGTTGCTAAGCTCAATTATAATATACGAATTTACTCTCTATATTGGGTTACAAAGATCGCTCGGAATGTAATGCCTCACTAATGTATTATGTATTCTAACATATAAGTTATAACACAAAACTTTACGTGTTGCAACAGATTTTCCTTTTTGCGTAGACCTGTATAATTAAACGGTCAGTGCACGGAGTGCACTGCTGTTGTAGTCTATGAAAATTTATTTCTGTAACTGAATGCGTCACAAACAAGCTGAAACTGAATTTGTTAGTGGCGGAGAGACAAAATGCGTGGAACATTAACAACCATTTTTCCGCTGTGTAGGCAAGTTGACGAATCGAAAGGTGCACCGTTGGGCACAGAGTTAGAGAAATTAAGGCCGGTTCACACACTTGCGTTTCGTTGCAAATGATTGCCTTGCGCAGCCTTGTACTGACTTACAGCAAGAGAACACACCGGCACGCTGACGCGATCTATGCGGTAGCCCTGGAACTGCATTCAACAAGAGTGATGGTTTTGCAGTCTTTGCTGGGATAAAAGTATGTACTACTCGTGAGAGATGCTACTTTATCACAATGTATGTTTTCAAACTCATTAGAAAATATAACGTGCAATACAAAATTACAAAAAAAATGATGCTGAAATTGCTGCTGTCGCTACGCTGGTTCGCGACAAAATTTATCGTAGGGGTTCGTTGTCTTCGGAGAGCCAGTCTGTTTTCCCGGGCGTGGCGCTTTCGGATGCATCAACTACACCTGTACTTTATCACCGCCTACGGTCCGCATGCTGTTTGTCTTCGGAGAGCTAATATCTTCTCCTGGGCTTCCACGGTTTTGGATACGTCAACCACAGATTTTCTCAATCGCCACGTTCGAGCATCATACTGTCGTCTCCAAAGAGCCAGTCTGTTTCTAGGCGTCGGGTTCTGATGCGGCCACGGTTCTCGATCCCGCCCACGTTTCGCATACTTTGTCTTCAGTGCCATCTGTTCTCCCGTGTCGCAGTTCGGATGGAACCACCTCATCCACCTAGTGCGCCTACTGTTTCTTTTTTTTCGGAGAGACACTCTGTTATCGCGGGTGACGCTGTTTTCGCATGCAACCACCACACCTTCGCTTTATCGACA
This sequence comes from Ixodes ricinus, assembly GCA_037355805.1. NCBI lineage: Eukaryota > Metazoa > Arthropoda > Arachnida > Ixodida > Ixodidae > Ixodes > Ixodes ricinus. The sequence goes on along the minus strand of JAZHYW010033076.1, from coordinate 15,532 downwards.
CCAACAGTCCGCGTACTGTTGTCTTCAGAGAGCCAGTCTTTTTTCCTTGGCGTTGGCGGCGTCGGATGCGTCCAGCACAGCTTGCCCCGATCGCCGCCTACACTTGGTATGGGAAGCGTGCTACAAGACAGAGGCGCTGCGGTGCGGCTTCCAGCACAGTTGTTTGGCAGGAATATCAGTTGAATCGGCGCGCCCCTCTTTAGGTGTCACACGCTACCTATACTGCTGTCTTTGAAGAGCCCATCTTTACTTCCAGGTGTCGGCGGTTTCGCACAAACCGCGTGATCGCTCTTGCTCGGTTTTACGTTGTGGCTTACCTTCTGCATACCGGGAATCCAAACCATGGGCCTGCGCCCCGATGCCATTGTAAGAGGATTGCGCGTCAGGAAGGGCGCGTCATTGGAGGCGTGCTAGAAGACTCTTTTTCTCCTGCGTAAGAGGAAAATTGGACGTAACAAGCAAACATACGAAGTGAACGAGTATGGCGGGAACCACGCCGCGGCCTTACGAAACCAGTGCGGTCAGTCCAGTACAAGACAAGGACGGCTGCTTGCAGCAGGGAAATAAATGCTGACGCATTTATTATGCGCCGATCGCAAGTGTTTAGTGTGACCCGAGACATGGCACCAGTGTATTCTTCCGTTGTAAAAGGCTTCACAACGCACTCGACTGCAAACAACACAAGCGTGTGAACAAGCCTTAAAGGGATGCTGAACCGAAATTTGGATTTCACAAAATAAGGTTGCAGGAGTCTTCAACGGGGCGCCACGAACCCCAAAACACCTTTCATAAAGCGATATCTCAAACGGATGGCCGTATTTTTTTAAATAATAATGCGCTTGAGCGAGAATCGCGACGTGGCGTTGCCTGGAGAATTGTTGAGGAGGAGGGGTAACGGCATCGTTTCCTTCCCTCTTCACGTCCTCGCCGTGTCAAAGCGAAAAGAGGAAAAAACGAGAATCGGCGACGTCACAGGCTTTTTTGGCCGATTTCAAGTGCGCTCTTCTTTCACAAAAATACGACCATCCGTTGGAGATATCGCTTTATGAGTGATGCTTTCGGCGTTGTTTTCTGAAACCAAAATTTCGGTTCAGCATGCCTTTAAAGGAGAACTCCGGTGATATTTTAGCTGGAAATGGGCAGACCGCATCCATAGCCGTTTCTCAAATACTAGCCAAAATATTTTATAAAAATACACTTTTTTCCGTAGAGTTATTAAATTTCTTATTTAGGCCGGCCGCGTAAGTAGTAGGAGACGACTCTCTCCTGGCAACATTGAACGATCACTACTTTTCCCTACCCATGCAGATATTATTTTTGCCTCTTCAAGGTTGAAATATTTTCTGCAATCGATAGCAATATGCGCTCCGCGGTAAATTGCAGGAACAATGCCGTGAAAAGCTTTGAATTTTATCCTTGTTTTTTGGCGGGGAAAAAGGCACTCTCCGGCAACAGGGGGGGCAAGCCATGTCAAGGTGCTTTTCAGCGAGTTGTGTAGTCGGTGGAGAGGAGTCGACCTCTTCTCCGGCGTGAAGATCTTCTAAAGTGGAAAGAGAAGGCGCAACTTCCCTGAACTCTTATTCTGTCACCGACTTATAGTGTTACACGAAACATTTTCCCCTGTGCTGGGAATACTTAACTGCCGCGTTATGAGACATGAGTATACTTCTACGGTTGTAACAACTTCAAGAGCATCAATCACAGACTCAAGCCTGCTTAGTGAAGAAAGGTAAAAAACGCAGGCGAGCTGGTGAAGTCTCAATAGAGACTTCGTTGTTCTGTACCGTTTTTTTATTTTACTACATCTCAGGGTTACTACGGATATCAAGCCTGCTTGCTCGTTTCGACGACCTTTATGCCGATGGAAGCATTGATTAAAATCGGCGAAAATAGGGCATTTTCTAGCGCTTGTCGACGTTTGTCGTAGTAGCGCATGTCGTTGACAGTGGCTTCAATTAGCAATTCGTCTTTTTTATAAACACTTTAAAATTGTTTATAAAATCAGCTTTGAAAAGTACTGGTTTATGCAAACCGTTTCTTTTCAGTTCCGGTATATTCCCCGGTATAGACCCGTACATATTAAAGACCTACGACCAGTTCGCGCTTTCCACTTTTCCCTCGCTTTCTCCTCTCTCCCTTCTACCCTGTCCACCGTTGCCTCGTTTCCTCCTCCCCCAGGGAGAGGAGGTTCTTCTGCCTTGCAGAATCTCAAGTCTGGTCGTCGGCCTTTAAACCGTTTTTCGTAAATCCGGTACGTATACTGGTTTATGCAGAAGAGTAGTAAGCTGGGCGGGTTGGTAAACGTTGAACATGGTTAAAACGCGCACAAAGAGACGAGGACAAACAGGGAAGGAACACAGAACACACACAAGCGCATTTATGCAAATTGTTTATTTTCTGTCCTGGTATATTTCCCGATATAAACCCAGACTGCTAAACCGTTTTTTTTAAAATACGGTATGTTTCCTGGTTTCTGCAAACCGTTTCTTTTCTTTGCTGGTATATTTTCCCGTTATAAACCCGGACCGTTATACCGGTTTTCTAAAATACGGTAAGTTTCCTGGTATATTCAAACCGTTTTTCAGATTCTCGGTTTGTTCTTCATACTTTAATCATACCGTTTTTTTCGGTAGGGAGCTGTGATAAGAAATTCAAGCAATTGCGGTTTCTAGGAAACCGTTTTTGAAACTTAGTGTGCTCGATCCGCGATGCGACAGTCTCGTAAAATCACCGGTTTAAATTTGTTCTCCTCTTATTACAGCCAAATAATCGTGCTGTTAAATAAAAGTGAGAACCTTTTTTCACAGCATAATTATTTGGCAGTAATAAGAGGATAATACTTGTAAACCAGGAATTTGACGATATATTGCGTTGCGAATCGAACATACCAAGTTGCAAAAACGGTTTGCTAGAAACCGCAATTGCTTCAATTTTTTATCATAGCTTAGCACGTAGACCAAGATCACACTTCGTGCAAATAGGAAAGAATAATAACTTCAGACGGCACGAACACCCCCATTTGCTTGCTGTTAGACACGAGCATACCAAATCGTCAGCCGTATACGTGCTTTCCGGCGTTGACATCACATTTATATAATGGGAAAAACTAGAAAAAAAACAGGAAAAACGGAAACCACCGAGGTTTCAGTTTTGGTATAAAGCCAATTGTAACATTTTTAATTAACTAGAGTAAATCTGGGAAAACGAGATCGCTTTTTGGAAGCAGGAAGCCACCAGAGTTCAGATAACGGCCTTGCATTAAATAACAAAAAAAAATCGGCGGAGTTTTGTTTAACGTTTCAGAGAAGGGGTAGTTAACCTTTTACAACGCCGGGCCGAGTCGTCACGAAGCTGATACGGAGAGGGCCGGATGGCAAGTCGCGAAAAGGGCAGGCGAGGAAAAGGCAGAGTGAAAGTGAAGACGACGTTCCTTGCCCAAGTAGAGGGATGCCGGACAATGCAAATTGGAAATGCTGCAGTGCTTCTTGTTCCTCTCTAACCCGCTTTGAGATAAAAACTGCCGTGTGAACCTTGAGTCTCTTTGAGGAAGCGGCAAAGACGGGGGTGGGAGGTTCATGTGTCGTGCCAGGAGCCGTATGAAACTGCCTCATTGGCCGCATACCCACGGGTGGCCGACCCCTGCCTTAGAAAATAAAGGAACGAATCTACTTGATCGGCCGCCGTTGGGGCTGAGCGCGTTGCAGCGCGCCAGTGTCATTATTCGAGTAGATCGGTGCATCAGAAGTTGACAATTGGCTCAATAGCTTGCGGTCTTCAACGGAAGTGTAGTGACAATGATCGATGCTCTTAGACATTCAAAAGTATGCGCAAGTTGGATTCCTCTAAGCCTCAGGGTCGACCGCGAACAACAAAGGTAAGTCATTTCTTCCGAATTGTTGGAGCGTTCTGTTGCTCAGAAGGAGGTCTTTTTCTTCCGGAGGTAGCGAAAGCAGTGCTCGTCGTTTCGCACCGGAGACAAAAAGGCACCTTGTGGAATCATATTATCAGCAAATTCCATGAAAAAAAAATTCAAAACGCCTACTTCTAAAAAAAAAGAAAAAAAAACTATGATGATTGCATTTTGGGGCACGAGAATTAGATGGCAAGAGGTGAGACAACCAGTTTGGGCGATTACATCAAAACCCCAGAAAAACTTGAGCAGCTTTAGCGGTGCATGCCGCTTAACAGGAATGAAATATACATTTCAATTCAGCACGATAATTCACGCACTCAGACAAATGTCAAAATTTAAAAGGGAATCGGCAACTTTGATTGTTGCCGATTCCCTGTCAATATTTATGTTATGAGTGACACCGTCAAAATTTCACCTTTTCGAGCCACTGCAAACGATGACAGCATGATTCGTGGAGTGAAAACATGTCTTACTAAACAGGAAATTAGCTGTTACAGGGACATGCATGCCCAGTATTTCCCCACGGCTTAAGATGAAACTCCGCCGGTTTTTCGATAGTCTTCAATTTTGGCTGGAAATTGGCGGATTGCATGAATTGCCCTTTCTCAAGTGATAGTCAAAGTATTTTATAAGAATAGTCTTTTTACGTGAAGTTTTTGAATTTTCAAATTACGCTGGCCGCGAGAGTTCCAGGAGACGACTGTTAATTGGTAACAATGAAATATCTCTCCTTTTTTATACCAGTCTATACCCGTGTACGTCACAGGTAGGAAGGCGAGAAGCCGCGAAGCGGTTTTCCGGGTCGCCAGCGATCGAGGTTTCTTTTTCGTAGCTTCAAGCTTCAAGATTTCTTTGCATTGCCTCCATATCTGTGCTCCGCGGTAAATTGCGCAAACAATGCCGGAAAATATTTTTTTTTGTTTTTAGGGGAGGAGAGGGGGGGGGGTGCGCTCGCCTGAAGAGGTGGGGTGAGCTAGGTCAAGGTGCATTAGCGCAAGCTGTGTGACGAGAGAACTAGCATCACATAAAGCATTCTAGACTATGCTCTGAATACTTTACAGCCGCGTGTTGAGGGTTTATCATCCTTCTGCAGTTGGAACAGCTTCAAGAGTGGCAATCGCAGACTCACTACCAACCTCGCCCAAAGAGGAGCGCTAATAAGATCGAGAATAATAGTGCACATTCCAGCATTAGTCAACATTTGGCGCAGTGGCATTTGTTCATAATTGCTTCAGTGATTATTTTTTCATAAACAGTTATGTAGGGTCGTCTAATCGTCCGTTTCAGAAAGCGGAAGCCGTGGCATCTAGCTCGGTCTACCCTCAGAGTTCAGTCAGACTGCCGATCTGCTGAAAGCAAGAAATGAACCGTGTAGACGAAGTTCAAGTCAGAGTTGAAACATACATTTTGACACACTACTATTCGTGTTTGGTATTACAGAGTTTTAGGAAGCTGGTGTTGAGCTCCATTAATATATGAAAGAGCAGTTGCCTGGTATGTTTGTCAAATGATTGGCATGCACTTTTTGTCACAGAAAAGCTAATAAAAACGTTTTCATTACATTTTGTCGAAGAAAAATGACAAATAGGAAAACGTTTTAAAGCAATCCGCTGATGGAGGTTGTGCAAAAACAAAACTCAATAAAATGATTTTATAGGATTAGCTCCTTTCCTTATGTGAACTCGTGGATGAGTGCTTCGGCTCGTGGCATTCTATATCGAAGTGAACTAAAAAGTATCGGCATCCATTTTCCTTCGTGTAACGTTTTATTGCCTTAGACTGAGTTTTAAAGTTTATAATTCAATTTTTTACTTTGCGCATTGTTGCATCTTCAAGCAGTGATCATTTATTCGAAGATGGATAATGCATTTGTGCATTTTATACGCCTGTCAGTGTACCTTGATGTTTGGCTTGGTGGTAACGGAGTTCTTTTTAGTTTTCATTTTAACACGATTTTCATGAACCTGCCGCATGGCCTAAACTAAAGCGGATCCTTCTATCCTATGCACAATTGTAATGCTTACAGGAATCACAACCCACATGTGTTAGGTAACAGATCAGCACGCGCATGTTCGTCGCTTCGGAAGGTGATCAAAGTACGCGGCAAACGCATGAAAGTTGAAATGGCACCGACCAAAATCAATTTATTGGAATGATCTAGAGACGTTTTGCTAAGCTATCCAAGCACCAATGAGCATATGCATGCCACAAGAGTATTTACATGTGCTGGCGTCTGCCGCAATAACTTTTGTTAAGAAAATCTAAATGCCTCGTTCATTCAGGTAAGAGGGCGTCTACCTGCACCCACATTACGAATATTCTTTGTGGTGCCTGGGTAATTCCTGAAACAAGAAGTATTGCGCGACTCTTGGACATTTTTTTTGCTAGCGTAATTGCTTGCTTCTGATAGAACAAGAACGGATTTACGCCAGCGATTTCACGAAACTAACGAGCCGCGTCTTGAACAAGCCGCGTCTTGAGTTGCAAAAACGTTTTTTTTTTTCAAAATCACAATTGCTTTAGTTTTTCTTTCTTTCATTGTTCAGTACGTAGGCCAATGTGATACTTTTTGCAAATTGTGAATATAATCAACTTCACATAGCACGAACACCCGTGTTGGCCAGCTGTTAAGGCTCGTACAAACTTGCAGATTCGCAGGCGAATCCGCGGGGAAATTGACGCCGAGATGGGATATCCCCTGCCGGCGACTGAATATTCTACCTCGGGAGCAATCGGTTCGTGATTTATTTTTCCCGCGCAGAAAAAAGTTTCTATGCTGCCGCAGCCAATCGGAACGCACGAAGGAAATGGCGTTCGCCGGCATCACATCCCGCCAGAGTTGGCCCGAGATAGAAATGGCGTTGATAGTGTCTTCAAGCATGCGTGACCCCGCAGTTTCTTTTTTACCTTCCGTATCGCTGCGAGCGGACGTACTAATTGAAGCTGTAAAAAACTATCCTGTACTCTATGACAAGCGACATAGGTATTATAAGGATATTGATTTTAAGGAGGAGACCTGGAAGAAGATTGGTTTTGAATTCGGCGTGAGCGTTATGTATTCACGGGTGTCTCCTGTTTGTAAGTTATTTTACTGGATGCACGTGCGTTCTGTTTGCACTGCAGGCTGTTGCCTTATATTCCAAAGTGAAGCAGCCAACTGTCTGCCTCGAGAAAATAGCCTTCGAGAGCATGTTATGGTGCATCGCGCGGCCAAACGGTGCTTTCGCAAAACAGTTGCCTTCGACACATTGCTGTAACTTACCGTTCTCGCGTACTTCGTGCCCATCTTCAAGCTAAGAGAAGAAATAACGTTTTAGTATTAATGCACAGTGTTTGTTGAAAGCATGAGCTTGTAGCTTTCGCCACCTGCTCTTAGTCGCATATGTCCATAACCTCCTCTATACTGACACAGCCTTGCAGATCGCCACGAGACGCGGCCGCCGAAATGGAAAAGGTAGAGTGGCAGACAACGGATGAGAGGCGAGCCATGTGACGGGCGCCCCGCTGCGGCGAGACGCCGAAACACACTTCTGCCGAGCGATGGAATGTCCGCTCGTGCTCCTCGGATTCCTCGCGCTACCGCTTGCTTTCTTGGGGGGTTTGGAAACCATGTTTCGGGTTCTCGCCACTGCAAAAGCTGTGCGCTTACGTCCAGGTTCTCCGAGAAATGCTCTGTACTACCAGATCCTCGCGCTCTAAATCTGCGACCGGGCACCCTATGGCTCCGTCGTCGAACTGCTGGGCTTTGTGAGTATAGAGGAGGCCATGATGTGGCCTTAGCTCTAAAGGCTCTGCTATGCTCCGCCGTCGGGCGCAGTAAACGCAGTGCAGCGTAGAACGCGCGCGTTTCATTGGCAGGCGAGTAGGAAATATTTGCGACTAATTAGCATCTGTGAGCGCTGTGCAACGTCGTGTCTGCTACGCTGGACGTCGAAGTATAACAGAGCCTTAAGTATACTGCTCTACCCCACATGAGCTCCAACGCGCGACCAGCTGCCAGACAGCGTTGACGTGCACTGCGCTTGAATCGAAAGAATGTTGCTCGCCATACTCGGTGATGGGTTAGGAAGTTAGTAGACGTTCGACCGTGAGCACACAAATGCTGCCTTCCCTCGTGCATTGATTGCGTATGTTCACCAGAAGCCGAAGTGTTATCGAAGGTAAAATGCTAGCGATGGACGCGGAGCGTACTGCATTCTTCCAAATGCACCTACCATAATATGCCAAGCGTTCACTATGACGTCTATTGTAGGATATATTTAAAAGTTAAGTTCGACTTTGTTGCAGTTAAGGTGCACTATGACTACAAGCTTCTCTTTTCACGCACCATGGAACTTGTTCTTTGCAACCCAGCTTTGCAGAAATATAGCTCCGACAGAAAATTATTCTCCTACCCAATTTCTCGCACTCCTCTTTCTGGTCGAAAGTACGAAGAATGTTACTTCTTTGCATGAACTTCAAGGCCACAGATAATCCACCCGCATTATGGAAAAAGGTGGGACTGGGGGAGATGTATGTATTGTTTGCTCTCTGTGTCTCAATGATTCAACAGGATGCAGCAGACATGTTTCCGGGTTAAGGGTGTTAATATTCTAGCCACTAATATGCTAATAGTTGCAGCTAATTCTGAACATCACAGTGCCCTAAATAACTAAGTTTTTGACACACATCCTCACATTTTTCTTCCACATGATGTTAATATCTGGCATTTCGACAAGAAAAGCTTGTTACGTGCCTAAGTACGATTCATCTGGCTGGCTAAGTTTGTCTAAATGAAGACACTTTTTTGCAAATACAAAGTATCAAATGAAATTTTAAAACATTTGAAGGACACGGATGGCGAATTCATAAACCAGGTAAAGAAAGGCACGAGGAGTGGCGCGGGGGCAGCTGAACTTCCAGACATAAAGTGGAAACACTTCAAGGCCATTCTTGAAATTAGGGAGCCCGTGAATGAGGAGCCCCTGCAAGTGAAACGCTTTATGCAACAAACTATGTTCTAAAGTCTGTGTGCAGGGCTGGTTGGTAATTTTGTAGAGAGGGAACGGAGCTCTAAACCACAAAGGTGACGCTGGAGAAATGGATTCCACAAATGCAACTGTTGAGGTAACCTTACTGCATGAACATGTTATTTTTTCAAACAGCCTCTGTTCAAATATTGGTTTCGTCCAGTGAACAGTGAGTACTGAAACACCTACATGGCTTTCTTTAACGGAGCGTCCACATTGAAAGATGAAGTTTGCATATCACTATATATATGCAGTTTTCTAGGAAAGTGCAGTTTTCTCATTGCTAGAAAAATTATAACAGCTCACTGGTTCTTTTTTTCCACTGAGTAATTTTCCTTGTATTCATGTGACAACACTCAAAAAAGACCTCCTCACTTAATCCATTTTGCTTAAATTATATTGCATGTTGTTGACATAGCACCTTGTTTCTGGAACATGTAATCGCTTCAACAATTTTGTCACAAGCAGAAATACTAATACATAATCTGCTTCTTTAACCAAGCAATCACATAAATTGCAAAACAATCAACGGTGCATACGAGTTTTAAGATGTAAGCGCATTGTTTTAATACAGAGCAAGTATGACGTAAGACGGTGCCAGCGTGGATGTTGTTTCCACACCGGAGCCGTACGAGTCCGAGATCTGCATCTACTTGGCGGAATGGGAGATGCCAACCGAAGAGCCGCCTGACAGTGCAACACCTGGAAGGGCAGCAACACCAGCCAGTTGAATGCGAACAGCACTGAAATGTTAGCCTTAGTTAATATAGCTCAACTCCGATAACGAAAGGTAAGTAATTTTATAATATGAGCACAGTTTTGGTATTAATGGACGAAGAGCGTGTTGGTACGGGTAAAGATTGAATAAAAAATAAACATGTAAGACGAAGACGACACAACCCCATCTTTCATGAAAAATGTGGTTGTGTCGTTTTCGTCTTACATGTTTACTCTTTCTTCAATCTTGACAGTTTTGATTGCACATATAATATACTGGGTGTAGTTGTTTAAGCGTTACAAATTTGTTTAACAGAAGCCGTATAGCTACACCTATGCGGTTTGTGCAGGTGAGTTATACGGAAACGGGGACATAGTATGGGGGGATAATCGTAACGATTGTAATTTGTTTTTGTTTTAATTTGTTTTTGTTAATTTGGTAATTTGTTAAATCACTTTTTGATTAGTTATATAGCGTCTTAGGTTGTTCCAATCCGACTCGGAAGTAAAGCTGGTCGGGAACGGTTGGTAAAAATACTACGTTTTATTAGTTAAGATATGGCCGAATTTAGAATAATGATGAAGATGCGGTGTCGGCCTCTGTCCAGGCCGCTGGTCCCAAGGCGTCTTGTCTCCGTCTCGTCTCCCTGTGTCGTCCTGCGCCACAATCTTTTGTAACCATGTGGCGAGGGTTACCTCGCGGTGGAGTGAAGTGGTGCAACCGCGAGGCAACACGACAGCTGGACGAGAGAGTAGTGTCCGCTATGGATGCTGAGACTGCTAGGATATTATCCAACGTTATGCAATATATTGATGCGAAGAGGAAAAATAGGCAGCTCGAGATTGGGAACGAAGGAAGACGAAGACGCCAGAGCAGCTCGCTTGGTTTTCTACAAGAACCCTTATTTTTCCGGTGTCCCCTTCAATGTAAATTAAATCATCTCATAATCACCGTAACATTTTGGTGGAGGTGAATATTTTCCCCCTACCTCTACGCCTCGCCCAACCTGGAACTTCGAAACCGCCGCCGCCCACTGCAGAGCGAAATGCCCCATACCGGTACCGCACCCGAAGGTACGCCGACAATACCTACACCACCACTCATCCTCTCCCAGCCGCGAGACCCTGGAAATTTCACCGGAACCGGAGACCAAGACGTCGAGGAGTGGCTCTACCTCTATGAGCGCATCAGTACCCACAACAGATGGGACCCTACCATCATGCTGGCCAACATCATTTTCTATCTGAAGGACACGGCACGGACCTGGTTCCTGACCCATGAAGAAACCATCACTTCGTGGGATATGTGTAAGGAACAACTTCAACACCTCTTTGGCGATCCCACAGGCCGAAAACTATCGTCAAAACGAAAACTTGCATCCCGTGTCCAAACCTCGACCGAGTCGTACATGGCGTACGTGCAAGACATCTTGTCGCTTTGCCACAAAGCCGACGCGGACATGGCCGACTCCGAACGAATTTCACACATCCTCAAGGGCATTGCGGATGACGCGTTTCAACTTCTTGTTTTTAAGGACTGCTCCACCGTCGAAACGCTAGTGAAGGAATGCCGGCGATTTGAAGAGGTCAAGAAGCGCCGGATAACTTCCAACTTTACCCGGCTCCCTAACACGACAGCCACTTCCACGTGTGAGGAAACTTCAACATCGGAAACACAAATCGCTAAAATTGTACGTCGTGAGCTAGAAGCGATGCTCCCGCCCAATGCTTTTTCCCACTCTGCTGCAGAGCCAGAACCGATTTCCATATCTACAGTTCAAGCCGTCATCCGCCAAGAAATCGATAAACTTCATGTTCCAGCACCAACACGTAGAGCCTGGGCTTCCTCCGATCGCCCAGCTTATACAGCAGCTAATCCGGAGGGTCGAGTTCCGCGACGAGACCCTGCAGCGTGGAGGACACCGGACAACAAACCCATCTGCTTCCATTGCAATGCCGTTGGTCACATCGCCCGCTACTGCCGCAGCCGCTGGAATAACCAACCACGGACCTTCTCTTCTCTTAGTTACCGCCGCTTCTTCGATGATCGTTTCTCCCCACCCCCGCTCCCTGTTCATACCCAAGACGAAGACTTCGTATCGCGCCCCCTCTACCACCACTCCTCCTCTCCACGTCGCCGCCAGTCTCTGTCGCCCGCCCCTCGCCGCCCTATCTCGCCTGCTCGTGGTCCCCGAAGCTCGGAAAACTAACTCATGCAGCTTCAAGAGGTGAAGCTGCATCACTGTCACTGCCCACAAATCCTCCAAACGACGTATGCGCCACTGTCCACAATCAATTGCCCATTACAATCGACGGTACCAGTATATTCGCCCTTATAGACACTGGAGCTGCCATATCTATAATGAGGGAAGATTTGAGACGACAGCTACACAAACCGTTGACACCACCAGACTCCAAACTACTGATCGGCGCAGACGGCCATGTTATACGATCCATTGGCATGTGCGGCTCCCGTATAACTCTTGATCACCAAACGACCTTCGTCTTGTTTACGGTCATATCTAGCTGTCCCCACCCACTAATACTCGGATGGGATTTTCTTTCTGCCCACTCTGCCCTCATTGACTGTGCAAAAAGAGAAATCGAACTTGACGTCGCCGCTCCAACAGATATTCCGCAACCACTACTTTCAAAGCTACATTCTACGGACAGCCATCGCATTCCGCCACTTGTCGCCGTCGCAGTCAGAGTCGCATCAAACAACCCTACAGCTGATGGCGATTATATTGCATCTCCAAGAGTCGACATTTTTCTAACGAAACAACTTGCTGTCCCCCATTCTCTTGTTTCAATCACGGCTGGTACAACCTATCTATGGGTGGTTAATTTCAGCCAGACTACACAAGTTTTGCCCAGCGGAACTTCACTAGCCGAAACATCGTCCTTTATAACGCGAAGTGTATCTACTATAGCCGTGGACATGTCGCCATCTCCTCCTCAAAGTCCTCTGGCGAGTTCCCTCCTCGATAAACTCAAAAGCATGATCGACCCCACACTGGACGAGCGACAGAAACAGGACGTTCAAAATCTCCTTTACAAACACCATGACGTATTTGATCTAGGGAGTCGCCCTCTCGGTCGGACCACCGCAACCACACACCACATCGATACAGGGACTCAACCACCTCTACATCACCGTCCTTACCGAGTCTCTGCCAGTGAACGCCGCCTTATACAAACAGAAGTTGATAAGATGCTGGCGCAAGATATCGTTCAACCATCCTCTAGCCCGTGGTCCTCCCCAGTTGTCCTTGTTAAAAAGAAGGATGGGACGTGGCGATTCTGCATTGACTATCGTCGGCTCAACAAGATCACAAAAAGAGACGTATACCCACTTCCACGTATCGACGATACACTTGATTGTCTACACGGCGCCCAGTACTTTTCTTCCATCGATCTTCGCACCGGATATTGGCAGATCAACGTCGACGAGTCAGATAGAGAAAAACTGCGTTCATAACTCCAGACGGTCTTTACGAATTCAAAGTAATGCCGTTCGGCTTATGCAATGCACCAGCGACTTTCGAACGCATGATGGACCGACTTTTGCGAGGGCTCAAATGGACAACATGTTTATGCTACCTAGATGATGTAATAATTTTCTCCACAACATTTCCATCTCATCTAGAGAGACTCGATCAGGTACTCGCTCTCTTCCGAAACGCAAACCTTCAATTGAATTCCTCCAAATGCGTGTTTGGAAGCTCTCAAATCAAAGTGCTCGGTCACCTTGTGGACAAAAACGGCATCAGACCTGACCCCGACAAAACCAAAGCTGTCCAAGAATTCCCAACACCAGCCTCACCTAAAGACGTCCGCAGTTTCCTCGGACTTTGTTCGTACTTTCGTCGATTTATTTGCCAATTTGCTCACATTGCGCGTCCTCTTACAAACCTGCTAAAGAAAAACCAATCATTTCTGTGGACTGCCGACCAACAGGCAGCTTTCGAAGCTTTGAAGACAGCTCTGACATCCAGCCCCATTTTAGGCCATTTTGATCAATCCGCTCCTACTGAGCTACGTACTGACGCCAGCGGCCACGGCATTGGAGCAATATTGGCCCAGCACCAACTAGGCCAAGAACGTGTCATTGCCTACGCCAGCCGCACACTTTCACCGGCTGAACAAAACTACACCATCTCTGAACGTGAGTGTCTGGCTGTAATCTGGTCTATTACAAAGTTCCGCCCCTACCTCTTCGGACGCCCATTTTCTATCGTCACAGATCACCACGCACTCTGCTGGATCTCATCACTTAAAGATCCTGTAGGCCGCCTTGGACGCTGGGCCCTCCGTCTGCAGGAGTATGACTATACGGTCATCCACAAATCAGGGAAACTTCACAGGGACGCCGACTGCCTTTCTCGGCACCCAGTAGACCCAGCGGACTCCGCGCCCGATAGTGCGACACTCCCGCTTCTTTCCATATCCGCGATTCTTAACATCGCACGGGAACAGCGTCGTGATAGTACTCTCCAAACCATTATCAATCAGGTCACCGCCGGAACAAATCGCTCATCTTCCAGTCTCTACAGAATTAATGACGGCATCCTCTATCGCCAAAATTTTCGGCCAGACGGTGCTCCTTTACTTATCGTCATTCCTAAGCATCTTCAGACCACAGTGCTCGCCGAGCTGCATGACTCACCATGTTCGGGCCATTTAGGTGTCATTCGAACCTATGCCCGCGTCAAACAGCGATTCTACTGGGCAAACATGTACCGCACAGTCAAACGATATGTCTCCTCGTGTGACTCCTGCCAACGTCGCAAAACACCATCTACGCGACCCTCGGGACTACTTCAGCCTTTGGCTCCTCCTGACCACCCGTTTCATCGAGTGGGAGTGGACCTTCTCGGCCCATTTCCTGAGTCCGGCACTGGCAAACGCTGGGTGGCAGTTGCAGTAGATTATGCCACACGGTACGCGATTACAAGGTCCCTTTTCACTGGCACTGCTGTCGATGTCGCCTATTTCCTCCTTGAAGATGTAATCCTCAAGCATGGTGCACCAAGAGAACTCCTCTCCGACCGAGGTCGCCCCTTTATATCCAGAGTCGTCAGTGAAGTTTTACGAAACTGCTCCATTGTCCACAAACAGACCACGGCCTATCATCCCCAAACAAACGGCCTGGTTGAACGACTCAACAGGACGATCTCCGAGATGCTTTCTATGTATATATCCACCGACCACCGCAATTGGGACACTGTCCTTCCATACGTGACTTTCGCCTACAACTCCTCGCGCCACGACACAACAGGCTATTCGCCCTTCTATCTTCTATTCGGCCGTGAACCATCCCTTATGCTTGATTCCCTGCTTCCATTGCAACATCACACCACGCTCACAGACCACACGCTCGACGCCATGTGTCGTGCTGAGGAGGCACGCCAATTAGCACGCTTTCGGACTCTAGATTCGCAAGAGCGGCAATGTGTCCGCTATGATCACGGGCGCAACGTCGCCGTTTACTCTCCCGGAGATTTGGTCTTGCTCTGGACACCTCAGCGTCGCATCGGCCTCGCTCAAAAGCTTCTTCCACGTTATCGCGGTCCATACAAAATAATTCACCAAACCTCCCACGTCAATTATGTTGTCGAGCCTTACAGACCTTGCCAAAATCAACGCCCTGAGCAACCACAGACTGTTCATGTCCTACGACTCAAGCCATACCACGCGCCTCAAAACGGCGAGACGCCGTTTCCCCCGGCGGGCGAGTAATGATGCGAAGAGGAAAAATAGGCAGCTCGAGATTGGGAACGAAGGAAGACGAAGACGCCAGAGCAGCTCGCTTGGTTTTCTACAAGAACCCTTATTTTTCCGGTGTCCCCTTCAATGTAAATTAAATCATCTCATAATCACCGTAACAATA
>JAZHYW010033075.1:0-66691 GCA_037355805.1 Ixodes ricinus | reverse complement strand
CTAAAGTCTGAGATTGTTTTAGTATGTTTTTAGTACCCCAAGTTAACTTCTCTGTCTTCTTTTCTGCCCGTCTTCTTTTTCTTGACATTAATCAGCTCGCTTCACTTGTCACTCATTCTTGTGTTCATTTATGCGACGAACCACCCAAGCGACTGTCGCAAAGGGTGAGAATCTTTTATTTCTTCACGGCTACCACGATCATCGAAGGACCACCCGATGTTCACTTGTAAGAAATGGCTTATAAGACGTGACAATTTTTATCACGCGTCTTAACATTGAACTTAAGTAAAAAAAAACTGAGACAACGTGGGCTGAACAAGTAATGCTTTATAAGATTCAAAAGATGAAAACAAGCAACTATTTCACATCATTTAGAACCAGGAAACAACAGCACACGTAATTAAGGCAAGGTAAAGTTGCAATAGTTTACAGCACGGCATTGAAATACATGGTTACAATGTGCGGCGCATATATGGTTACAATGTGCAGCACATACATGGACCTGAAGGTATACTTGGCATACCACATCAGGTGAGTTATCGAAACAAATGAACACCGCCCTTTCGATGCTGATCTTGTTGGACTTCGGCTCAAGAGCAGTCTCCAAATAAGCAACACCGTCGAAGTTGCTGAACTTGTGAACAGCCCAGTAGAAAGTTGGCATAATCAGGGAGCCTAGTGCGTCGCGATCGATGCCTTGTGGGATCACGGCAGGAGCTTCGCTCTTCGCAACTGGTGACAACGGACCAGTTTCCCGAGGCGAACCCCAGACGCTTTGCAACGATGGGCTCTGGTGAACTTGCCTTCCGCTTCCTTTCCTCTCGTCCTGCAGGAAGGTCATCAATCAGGTCCTGGGTACACTTGGCAGCAGAGTCGGTACCGCGTCTGGCGTAAGCGATGGGTGTCCACGAAAGATTCTCGCTTCCTTTCCGCCGATGATGTGGACGTAGTCTCGAAGGATGAAGCGGGGCTTAAAGGGATACTTCAACGAAATTTGAAATATTGCCGTCGTGTTCAAAAATAGGTTGAGATATGATCCACAATATCCGTAAATGACAATCGCACGTTTGTATTTTGGATCCTGGTGGCTGTATTCGCCGTTATAAACGACCTCACTCTGGCAAGCGCATCGGAAGGCCACGCGCAATCGTGACGTAGGTCGTCTCAAGACGAGCAAAGCTTCGCAGCGAGGCTGACGTCGAGAGGATGGCCTAGTCGTTCCAACCCACCGAAGCGGCTGCTTTGTATGAATTCTGAGTGACGGGTTAATCTTCTATAATCTTGTGGGGGACAATAGCGACTCAGCGACACACAAAAGGGTTCTCGGGGAAGAGAGGGTTCCTCCTGCCCCCTTCTCTCGTCGTGACGGAGGCGCGGGAACGACCTCCGTCTCTAGCTGTCCAGAGTTGCTGAGACGAGCATTACAAACGAGGCGTTAGCGACATCCACCAGGTGCTACTTTGCTAATCATGTTTAATTCGTTTTAAAATTCCTTTTCGACACTTTTTTAACAAGATATTGGTATGTTCCATGTGATACTGCTCTTTTGAACGCATATAGACCAAAAAATGAGCGCCGAAATTTCGTTCGTAGTATCCGTTTAAAGTGCGGCTCGCAGACAGCGCTTGTTTCTTCAAGACGCTTGTCCGATCGCTGCAGATTCTTCTCCAAAGATCTCTTTTGGCTCTGTCGCTTTGCAACGCCGAAAAGGGACGCCGTTTTCACTCCTTTCACTCGGATGAGGCCCGTTTTGCAACCAGGTGCAGAGCAAGAGTTATGTCGCTGTTTCGCCGGCGGCATTTCGGCACTACCCTTACGCGTTCACCATCCGCAAAATCAGAACACAAGATTCAAAGCATATTACGATCGAACACACGGAACTATAAAGTCGTGGTCCCGACACGCGCACCGCTCGAAGTGAAAAACACACGGAACTATACTCTGTTTCACCTTGTGTCGAACCGCAGGAAAGGCTACAAGCGCGAGCTCCTTGCTCTGGGGCACATCTCGACGGCACAAGCTCTCGTGCACCAAGGGCAGCTGCCAACGCTATGAGCTCGCGCTTCTAGCCTTCGCTGCGGTACAACATAAGCTGAAACGGAGTGTATAAAATCGTGGTACCGACACGTGCACCGCTCAAAAAGGAAAAAAAAAAAAAAGAGCGGGTTGCGCGATTTTTTTCGGATAACTCGACTACAGCGCCGCCACGAACTGTCAATACACGCGCCCTCACGAGCTCCCGTTGCCGAGCCGCTCCGGTCCCAACACTACCCAAGTATTCTATAGTCGGTGACAGGTCAAGAACGAAGTGGAAGCTCCTCCCACCTCTTTCCACTTAAGTAGAGCGAACGCTGCAGAGGAGGCGGCCTCCTTCCCTCCGTTCGCTCCGCTGAAGTGGAAAGGGGCGGGAGGAGCTTCCACTTCGTTCTTGACCTGTCACCATTTTGGTTCTCGGCGATAATCCGTGGGGCTTATAACCCTCCCGGAAACAAGCACCTTTTCTCACAAGTCCGGAGCAGCGTTGTGGAACCCACGGAGGGAGGATTAGCATTTGCGCCCCTCGGATGGGAGGACCGATGGACACAAAGGCCACTTTCCGGCGCACGGGGAAACAATGAGGAACAAAATGGCGGCGGAAGAGGGTGTGGGAAAGGAAAACAGGCAGTTGGGATCACTCTATGCGAAGCGCACATGAAGGCACTCTGTATGGACAGGAGGATTCGACCGACTCCGAGCGTTCCGAAAGCCTTCGGCGAGAAGCTTTGTCTTGCGGTTTGGCCGTTTCGAGGTATGGCAGCGCGAAGTGGCTCCCATTCTGAACTGATCTTTACCCCGTGTTTGCTGTCGTTTGTGGCCAATGAAGTGTCATGCCAAATTAGTGTTTAATCCAGGGTGTCGAACCGGAACCGAACCGAACCGAAAACCGGAACCGAACCGGTATTTTTTCCGGAACTGAACCCGAACCCGAACCGTTATATTGTTATCGCGATGAACCCGAACCGGAACTGAACCGGAAAAAAAAACGTTACCGGCTCATGTCAAAACGGTTCGGCCACGCGCTGTTGACAATGAATGTGCTATCAATGCCATTTGTTTTTTAAGTGCCGTCAACTGACACACACCTCGCTTAATATTTTTTCTTCCCCACTCAGTCTTAGGAATATAAACGCTGCATCCATGAATCTTGACAAACGCTGCATCCATGAATCTTGACATAGGAACTAGTATTGCGCTGGTCGCGGCTTGCACGGAAACAAGAGAATTAAAAGGCTGTGCAAAAAAAAAAAAAAAATCGCGTCACGGGATTTTATTTTCCTACAATCTCGTAAATCCTAAATGCTGCTGTGTGCTCATTTCATAACACGTTTCTAGAACGCGCGAGTTCTTGAAGCTTGCTTCCATCGGAATGAGAAAAGAAAAGGCTGTGGAGTTTGATAATGTTTGAGGGAGAGAAAGAAATTTTATTTACAGTTGAAATGAGCATTCATGAATTATATAATCTGCTCTTCGCTGCCCCAACCACCGGTCAGAGTATATCGAGCTATGAAGTGTCAAGATTTACATGCCGTATTTTTCGTACCGGAAACTCGATAAATGCGGGGAAAAAAAAAAAACAGGTATACAAACCCTAGTCGCTTGCGGAGAAGCGAAGCTGCGCGCACTTTCAAATTTGACAAAGGATCTGCCGAGCTTCTGTTGCTTCCGTCGCCTGCCCAGCGTAGTCATGGGACTCAAGCGGGCGCATGCGCTCAAACCAACGCTCAGCAGACGCTGGAGTTAGCGCCCGTGACAGACAGCCCTGTCATCAGACAGTCGTTGTTTGCCGCTTGCATTGGCTACAGGCTTTTATAAACGTCATGCACTACTAGTTTCGACGATGTATCCCGTTTCGTATGTGCTGATTTCAGATGTTTTATTTGTAATTTATTTTGATGTTGCAATTTGTCATTTATAATTTCCTAACCGGTTCGCGAACCGGTTCAGCGCCCGAACCGGTTCGCGGATCGAATTAATCGAACCGGAACTGAACCGGAACAAAATAAATTTACCTAAACCTGAGCCGTAACCGAACCCGTATTTTTTTCGGTTCGACACACTGGTTTAATCACGCAGCAAATGCAATGAGAGCCGCTCTGGCCGCCAGCTGCATACAGCCTATCCAGAACATGCTTTAGTGGCGCCCTCTCGCGCCGTCGACATGGAGTCCGGCAGCCGTGAGCGCTTGCTAAGCTCACTACCCCTCCTCTAGTTCACGGCAACTCAAGCAACCAAGGACGTCATGAGGGCGGTTATTTTTTGCTTGTTTTTGTAATTTTAATTTGCCTATAACTTTTAAAATAAAGTGAATTTCGGGAAAAGAAAAGTTTAACCAAGTTACTACGTTCAGTGCGCTCAGGTTCGGCGCAAATTAAAAACCAGTAAAAGATTCCTTGCAGGGCCGCTTTAAGAACAATCAAGTGTCAACCCGGTATTAAAAAAAATGTTAGGTGTGTAAACATCGGGAAATATATGGTTTTACCCGAAAACGAAGGACCCTATGTGTATGGCGACGAGATGCGTATGCCATGATTTTATGCACTGTAGTGAATATCTACTATATGAACAGCGCAACTACAATTCAACTTATAAGACTGCGACGTCAAGTTTTAGCAGACATGAGTATGTTAGATGACCTACCTCACTTCGTGACAACCTTTCGATTCAGATAAAACTAAAGGCCCGTTCACACTCTTACGACCGAGTGCGACCGAGAGAGACCGAGAGAGACCAAACCGGTTTTTAAGCCTCTTGCGATCTCTTAGGACCGGCTCCGCTGTATAGCGCATCCGGTCCTAAAACCGGTCTTGTCTCTCTCGGTTGTTCTCGGTCGCAAGAGTGTGAACGGCGCTTAATGTGACTAAGGTAAACAAATGACAGTTACTCCGTAAGAACAGAGCATTTTGCTAATGTAAAGTTTTTTGCGTTGCATCAAAATAAAATAACACATTTTTTTGTTTAGCTCTAAATACAAGTGGATTGTATAAACGATGAAAAACTATATTGCTTCTCATTTCACGGCGGAAATAGTAACTATATTGGCGAAACAATGCGGAAAATATATTCCCGCTTTAGCAGTTCAAACCGGTTTGAACTGGTTTGAACCGTTATTTTTGCTCTCCGGAACTGAACTAGATTTGATCTGAAAGATGTCAACCAGAACCCGAACCGAACCGATAAAAACTTCGGTTCGACACTACGGCTAAAATAGTAATTGTAGACCGACACGCGGCGCTGACGTCACGACGCTGCGGTGGCGCTGCTATTGGCACGGCGCATGTGCAGACCTTGACGCGCAGTGCCCACACCTCGTGCGGAAACTGCGCGTTTGCCCACACCTCATCATGGCTTGTTTGGAAACAGTGTGGTGGCTTATACTCGTATTTACCTTGAGAACCGTAGTCAAAAATGTCCCCGCTTCTTGCGGAGGATTATTAATATCCCCCTTTATGTGGTAAAGTATGATGTAATTGGGTAAAGTGCTCACCAAACTTGTATGGAACGCGGGAACTGGGCGTTTTCTCATGGCAGCGCTATCCTGGATGAAGCTGAACAAGTTGACGTAGCAATTCGGAATGGTTTGTCGAGTGCTACATCACAAAACTGTTGCTCAGCAGCCGCCAGGATAGCACTCCCCGAGAAAAGACACAGTTCGGGGGTTCCTTCAAGTTTGGTGATCACTGTACATTTTAGGTTGCCTACATACAGGAAGCATCAAGTGTGTTATCAAGACGTACACGTTTCAAATGTCAAAAGCATTCCTTCTTCCCCACGATGTCTAAAACTTGTTTTTTTCCACTGGGCACGGTTTCTGAGTGCACCGTTGACTGCGTCGTCCCACAACACTCTCTGCAACAAGATCCGGATCTCTGCAAACAAGGCTAGCAGAGTACATCGGCGGTACCATGAACATTTCAGTGAGAAAATGGGGCCCATTCTTGGTAACTGGCACCATTCAGCTTCATGTAGGTATTCGAGGGCTCTGTGGGTTGCCCTTTTTCCATTTAAAATTTCAGAAAATCACCCATCAACTTTTGGATAAACCGTTAGTTCTTCAGCTTTTGCATCAGATTCGGACCGCTAGCGCTACATTTGGGCGGATAATGAGCAGTGCATAAAGTGACACAGAGAACACAAGTGCTATCGATTGCATTCGCTATGAACTGCAACCTTCCCCATTGCACCATTTGAGAAAAAAATTATTTCTGTGTGTATTCCAGAATACTTTTGTCGCCGTTTTCGCAGAAACATCTCTGGGATATCCCATTGCATAAAAGACAAATGTATCTCAGTATTTGTATTTTGGCCTTAAAATGCATGTTTCTCAGTAGTATTTGTATTCCGGAAGAGCTTTTAGAGTATCTCTGCCAAGCCCTGCTCCTTAGTGCTTCAAGATAACTGTTTTTGCATTGACCAGAGCTTATTCAAATGTAAATCACACCCATGCATTAAAGGGATGCTGAACCGAAATCTGAATTCCACAAAACACAGCGGCAAAAGCGCGCAACAGGATGCTACAAACACCAAAACATCACTCGTACAACAATATCTCAAATGGATGACCGCATTTAAAAAAAAAAAGAGGCGCATTTGACAGATATGTTTACGTCTTGTTTCTCCGAGAAGGAGAGGGAACGGTCTCGCGTCTTTTTTGCCTCGCTGCCTTGAAGGGGCGAAGCGAAGAGAGGAGAAAACGAGATATCTTGACGTCACGAGCCTCGTTCAATCTCGACCCCTTTTTCCAAAAATACGGCCGTTCATTCGAGATATCGCCTTACGAGTAGTGTTGTAGGGATTATAGTAATCCGCCTACAACTCCTGCATTGTTTTCTGAAATCCAAATTTCGGTTCACCATCCCTTTAACAGTCAATCTGTGCCAAGCAAACATAAGACATTGAATGAAAACAGCAGATCTATTTGGTTTTATTGTGCACAAAATCATTGCTCTCTAGCAATTCTGAGCTTGCAAGTACAAATTAAAAATGTGGCAACAACAAACCCTGCCATTTGGAAAAGGCTGACAAAAGACAAAAGAAGGCTGCATCAAATGCCTTAAAAACCTAAAACTAGAACAAGTATAAATTAACGAAAGGTTATTCGCAATGAACATGAATGACTGACTTTCTCCTAACAAGCCCTGAAGCTAACTATACTTTTTCTACAAAAGAACATTCTTCCGAAGTTCACTGCATATTTCAAATCAAGTTATAATCGCTTTGAATAAAAATAAGGGCTACACTTATTACTCTATCTGCTTGCTGTATCCACCAAACAACACATAATGATATACATAACAAGCTATGTACACCGTTATCACAAGCATTCCTATAGTTCCCAGGCATTAAAAATGCAGCACTGTATGAACTTGCTCGGCAAGGTGGCACTTACTGCATATCTATTACTGTACTTCAGAACTAATGGTGTTTGCGTAACTTAGGCCACTATTGCAGTTTGCTGCTAAAGACGTCTTTGGGTGCATCTTTGGAAACTGCATTCCAAGTGCTAAAGCAGTAAATAGCTACAATTAGAGTGGTTCTAACAGCAGAAAAGAAAACAACGAAATTGGAGCAAGTCTAGCACATGTCCACAGCAAAGTTGGCGACAACTGAAAGCTCAGCTCAACAATTTGTATGCCGCGCTATACTGCAGTAGGTCAATATTACTTTGAATTGTCAACTTCATCACTCCGATAAAATGCAAACGAAGGCTATCATAAATACTGCAATGCAATATTCCTATAAAAGAGGAATAACTATAAACAAGCCAGGCCACAGAAAGTAACTGCTAGCATACCAGTAAACCAATAACCAACACTCAGTTGCAAAACAACTCCCAAGTTGGGGAACAAAACTATACCACAGTGGTTACCTTAACCTCTAGAGTGCCAACCACTAGCATGCTTAAAGAAAATAAAAATAACTGAAGTCACAGTATAACTGCAAAATGATGGTGGTTGTACAGCCTACATTGCCAAAAAGCATCAGACGGAAATTCTATCAGCAAATGACCATGTAGAGAGAAAATCATTAACAAACACCCAGATATCTCAGCCTTTCTGCAATCTCTGCCCCAAGCTTCTTATTTATTTATTTTTTTATTTTTGGCCTTGGTTCATTGCAACCAGAGTGAGCAGGAGGTGCAGCTAGCCTTCAATTTACTCATGCTAGAAGCAAGGCATCTTCTCTGTAACAGCACCCCAAAGCGACCGAAGAAGAGTGGGAAAAGAGAATGCTTTCGTTGAAGGTGGTGGAGACATGGGGGAGCGGCTTCGTGGGAAAGAAGTTCTAGACGGAGAAGGAGTCGTTGAGCAGCTTTTCAAATTCCTTCTTGTGGACGTGCTTGCTTCCGGTGGCAGTGGAAGGAGACACGTTGCGTCCAATGTACCTGCCACGCAGAGGAACATAATTACCAAAATGAAGCGTGCAAAGAAAAGACTCCCATAGCGTTCAAGACTCCACCATCATGTTCCACACCTGGTACTAAAGATTAAATACTCTTCAATCTCTTAGACGGAATTGCAAAACATGGGTTCACACTCTGCTTTACCCTAAAGTGAACCAAACAAACACTATGAGCCAATCAAGTATATCGAGATGGGCCAGGTGGCCTCGAGATCTACAATATCAAAATGTGGAGCACAAAGTGATGCATCATGTACTTAACTTTGGACTGGTTTCAAAGGTTCATAGTATCCACCATAGCCCACTTAAAGGGACACTGACACCCCCCAAAATTTTTTTTTCATTTTTTGCCAGGCGTTTTATTATGGTGTCGGAGGACTACCCAATTAATATTTTGCAACAGAGTAGCGTATTTTTTTAATAAAGCCAAAAAACGCAACTGCGCGAAACCGAAACCGAAACGGAGAAGTGGAGAGGATAGCGGGAGTGGCGGAAGTCACGTGGCTACACCCGACCGTGCGCTTTTTTTTTTCTCTTCTTTTTCCCCCTCGGCGTAGCAGACGACATGCGGCGTTAGCGGGCACTGTTTGCGATTCTTTTCCAGTTATGTTTCTTCCGCTCGCTGTTCTGTACTCCAAGATGAGTTGTTTTGTACATTGAGGAGTTGGAGATGAGTAGTGAGTGCCCGTGGTTAATTTTCATGATCGGCTCCGAAAAGAATACACCCAAGATGTTGCGTGAAGAGCTGGCTCACACGTCCTGCGTCCGAAAAAAAGTGGCATGTGCGACAGAGTTTCCGACATATCAACGGGATCGGGACCAATGGCTGGCTGCAATTCCTGTAGAACATTTACGGGCACCTCGGAAAGCGGACGCTACCTGATTTATATGCTCCTTGCATATTGTGGAAAGTGATTACATTGAGTTCGCAGTTGTCAAAAGAAATCCCATCCCCATTTAATTCAGCGACGTTTCGTCCACAACATTTGTTTGTTAATTTTTGTTTGTTCCTTCAGTGATAATTGTAAAAAAATATATATAAACATAAAAAAATGTCTGAAAAAAAAAAAGTACCATTACCGGGGATTGAACCCGGTCCTGCCGCATGTGAAGCGGACGTCGTTCCCACTGAGCTACGGGGGGATCACGTGATAGGGGAATCTCTTTCCCAGTAATACTTTAGCCGGTAAATTGTAAGTTTGAAAGTTTGCTGCCGATTTTCCTCTAGCAAAGCACTCCCGGGTCGAAGTCGGGAAGCACCACGTATTGGCGACATTCGCACCTCGTAAAGAAATCGTACGCGTGCATATTCAACTCGAAGTAGACGCGTCGTGCTTCAAGTTTGCGCGAGCGATGTCTTCAGCCACGAGAAGGGAGCGACGGCTCGGCGACGTCTTCGTGCAAGTCGGCTTGGTGGTCGGGCGTGTCGTACGGGATGAATACCAATTCTCTTGATCAGTCCCAAATTTCTCTTTAAAGCCAGACAGAATTCGCCGGAACCGCGAACGACAGTTCTGAAGTAGAGGTCCCGCCCCTTCATCCGCTGCCATCGCCGTCCCCGCGAGTCCCACGATACGCGAAACGACGCACGCACAGAATGCTTCCGGTTCTCTGTGGAACTTTTTTTTCAATCAACGTATTTGCAGCTTTTTAGAAGCCACAAAAAATGGGTTTTCATCTTTTTTTCTATTTTTAATATTGAGTGTGTGACTTCAGTGACCAACGACTTTCATTAAATTTGGTGGACGCATCGATACCTTTGAAAACGGCCCGAGACCACGGAAAAGAGAGTGAGCGAGACTCGAACCGGCCAATTCTTGATCGGCGGTTTTCGGGCGGAAAGAAACCGAATTTCGAGTCGCAAATTATGTTTTGGGTAGTTGGGCTCTCATATGTCATGTACAACTAAAAACCTCGGCGAGCATAAACACCCTGTCAGTGTCCCTTTAAGAACTAAACAGAGTATCTACACTGAGGTCTTGCAGCTCAGGTGTGCAAGTACATTATAGCATGTCTATTTGCTTTAGACAAGATTAATGTACCGTAGAATACCGTGCATCCGCCCACACCACACCAAGTGCCCATTCCCAAATTTGTAGGATCTGAGAAAATACATACAGTACATTTATATGTAAAATTGATGACCGGAGAAGGGCCCATCCTCCTTTTTTTTGCGATTATCTCCAAAGTTTGGGTAGGCACTTGCCCGGTATTTTACGGTAGTATCTATTTGCATAAAAAGAAAGTCATATCTCGTTATTGCAAATGTCAGATTAAAGGTATACTGAACCTAAATGTGAAGCTTTAAAAGAATGCCCGAGCGAGCTTCCGGGTTGGCACAGCACCAAAATATGTGACTCAAACACATGGATGATGTTCGAATTACTGTATTTCTTTGAACCATGGTCTCTCATCACGCCGATCAGACGAACCGTCAGCCAGAAGCAGACGGTGCGTGCGAGGCCTACTGGAAGTAGTTGTGGCAGAGCTAATCATGCTTGCTTTGCTCTCTCTCTCTCTCTCGTTCTTCGTGCTCCTCTAAGGGGGTACTCACGAGACGGCATATTGTTGGATGTCATTTGCAGCACATGCTCAGAAATAGCTCCCATTTATTGTCTTCCAAGAACAATGATTCAGATTGTGTGGAATGGACATTATATGTGCATCCGCGTGCATTCCCCGCAGGCAGTGCAGCCAAAGCTATGGGTAACCCTGCGCTCCCAGGCCTTGAGCACCAATTAAAGCTGTACACATGTGGTGTTCACTTATGAAATGCCAAAAATAATTGTCCTCGAGCATCAATCTGAACGACGACGGCGACGACACGGACAGGTCGCAGGTGTACGGCAGCACTTTAGGCCTTTTCCTTGGTACATGATCGCGCTCATCAGATGGCACTTCTCTGCCGCTCCTACTGCTGTTGCACATCACCGTAGCACAACCGAGGTCCGAGCTCGAGGTACGAGCAGGGAATGGGCCGAGGTTCCCAAATACCAGATGGAAGCGCTGACTAGCGGCTATACCCTTTGTAAGGGGCGGCAGCTTGTGCCACTTAGCCTAGACCGGGCAGAGTGCTTGCCCAAGGTGGCCTACCTGGCTGGGCAAGTGATGTGACGTCACGAAGCGAACTTCCAAAAATGTGCACCAGGGGTTGCATACAATATTAATGCGAATAGCATTCTTTGGATACTTCACGCACTTTTCGTCTATGTATCTATCTATCTATCTATCTATCTATCTATCTATCTATCTATCTATCTATCTATCTATCTGGCTATCTAACCTCTTACGCCGCGGGTCGATAAATAAATAAAAGACCGGCGTCGGGGGATTCGAACCGTTGACCCTTTGATCAGCAGGCAGACGCGCTAACCACAGAGCTATGAAGGCAGTCATTCAACGCGACTCTAAACACTTGTTTATATCTTTACCATCGCGCGCGTTCCATGCACGAGGGCTCATTCCGCTCTCGTGAGGCTTAGCACGGCCCCTCGCTCACCCTCTCCCGCGCTCGGGAGAGGGTGATGTAGCGGCCGTGCTCACCCTCACGAGAGCGGAATGAGCCCTCGTGCATGGAACGCCGTGCACCGGTAGCTGTGACAGCGCTGTAAAGCGCGTCCTATGGTAAAGATATAAACAACCGTTTAGAGTACCGTTGGTTGAGACGTAGCTGAGACGCCAGAAAGTCTGGTCGGTACCATTTTGAGTGTTTGTGCGTATGGCGCGTGCTTTGCTCGCCTTCCTAAGTGACACAAACGCACGTGCTGGGCTGCGGGAGATCGTGCGCAGGGCTGTGAAAGTGTCCAACTGAATTTAGAATCGCCTCAAGAGTGGGCTGGCGTATCTAGAGTGTGCCGGCCACCTGACGAACGCACATAACTCCGCACCGTTTGATGCTATTCGCATTAACGTAGATAATCATTCCCAAAGGATGGGTTCTGCTGATTTTTTTATATTTTAATTTAATAAATTCTGGACATGATCTCGCTCAAGACAATGTAACTCATAACTAATTGGTGCACCCTAAATGCCAGTTCAACCAACAATTTTCACTCAATATATCGGTTCAGTATCCCTGTAACAAACTTTTCAGATTTACGAAAATTTCGAAATCGCCTTTTTACTTTTTATGGTGTCAATGTCAATCTATTTCAGTCGTACAGATTTCAAAATAAAGAATACTTCAGAACAGTGTATGAAATTTAATCGCTCTTGTATATAGTAAACACCTCAAAACTATGAATTTATTTCCTAAAAAAATCAGCAGAACCCATCCTTTCGGAATGATTATCTACGTTAATGCGAATAGCATCAAACGGTGCGTAGTTATGCGCGTTCGTCAGGTGGCCGGCACACTCTAGATACGCCAGCCCACTCTTGAGGCGATTCTAAATTTGTTGACACTTTCACAGCCCTGCGCACGATCTCCGCAGCCCAGCACGTGCGTTTGTGTCACTTAGGAAGGCGAGCAAAGCACGCGCCATACGCACAAACACTCAAAATGGTACCGACCAGACTTTCTGGCGTCTCAGCTATACTGCGTTTCAGGTTGGGTCCAGACGCAGCCGATGCTGCATGCGCGAGCTCCGCGGGCTTTCAGCGTCCCTGCCAAGCACGCGCGCTCGTGCAGTGCAAGCACTGTTCAGAGTCACATGCTCGCGTTTGTAGCATCGGCTGCGTCTGGACCCAAGCTGAAACGAAGTATAGTCTCAACCAACGGGAGAGGGATGAGCACGGCCGCTAGCTCACCCTCTCCCGCGCTCGGGAGAAGGTGATGTAGCGGCCGTGCTCAGCCTCACGAGAGCGGAATGAGCCCTCGTGCATGGAACGCGCGCGCACCGGTAGCTGTGACAGCGCTGCAAAGCGCGTCCTATGGTAAAGATATAAACAACCGATTAGAGTGCGTTGAATGACTGCCTTCATAGCTCTGTGGTTAGCGCGTCTGCCTGCTGATCAAAGGGTCAACGGTTCGAATCCCAGCCGGCGCCGGTTTTTTTATTTATTTATCGACCTGCGGCGTAAGAGGTTAGATAGCCAGATAGATAGATGATGCATAGACGAAAAGTGCTTGAAGTATCCAAAGAATGCTATTCGCATTAAAAAATTAACGAAAGATTCTGTGCATTTTCATTACTTGGCAGCTTCTGCCACAGGTGGCTCTCAAGACTGACAGCTATCATCACCAGCAAACATTGGACGATCGCTGGCAAATGCACACTAGGCAACAGGCCTAGGTCTGTTCTCGTACTAGATTACACTACGTTAGCCGCGGTGAGGCTTCTTGCCAACTTCCTTGCGCCGCTGATTTTTGGTTTGATTTTACGACTAACGAGTTCCTCTTCAGAAAACGGGTCTTCTGAAGATGCCAGTCCCAGCCAGAAGGTGGTGAGCACCAAGACAAACTGTGGAGCAAAGTTATCAAGAAGCTTGCCGTGGACCTTTCGGTGGAGTTCGAGGATTACGTAAGGGGCGACGACGAAGCAGGACATCGGCAGAGCTGACGACCAACGACATTCTAGACCTCGACCGTTAAAAGGAAAACTGCAGCGACAAGGACGCCCAAAACAATGAGGGTGCAGATGCAGTGCTTGTAGATCAACAGGAAGAATCTGTCTCTATTTCCGATGCACAGAGTGCCATCAGCAAATTGAGCATGTTCCTTGGAAGCTGTACCGATGTGACCGACACGCTTAACAAAAACGTCAACGACATGGAATCATTCTTCCTGCAGTGCTTATGCCGCACCCAGCAGAAAGAGATACAGTGCAACCCACTTATAACGATAATGAGAAAACCCGAAATTGCAATCGTTATAACCGATTATCGTTGTATCTGGACTAGAAACTGATCATTTCCAGTCTAGAAACTCTAGAAACTGATCGTTATAAGCAGTACATCGTTATATGTGGTATCGTTGTAAGTGGGTTGCACTGTAACAGATCTCTTTTAATAAATATGCGGTGTTCCATAGCGTGTATTACTTTTGATCAAAAATGACCGAGTGCCATCTTGTTGCAGAGGCAAGTTATTTCTTTGGTCCAATTTAAATATTACAGTGCCGATCTACGAGTTTTTCACTAAGGCGATATTTCAGAATAACGAACGATTTTCGGAAGTCCCATTAATGTTGTATCGAGATTTGACTGTAAATAGATGTTGATCTCAATGTTGGCAGAGTCGTCAAATATTCAGGGTTTGAAAGGTTAACGAGAGCAACAATCATTAAATATACCTAATATAAGCCTAATGGCTATGACTTTTTTCCTCCTATCATTTGAATACTACCACTCCGAAGGTTAGGAGTGTGGGAAGAATAAATGATAGTAACTATGCCATACTGTAAAACACAACAGAACTATAGTCTAGGTGGAAAAAAAAGTTCTACTCAACAAAAGCATGAGCACTTGGATTTAAATAATGTGTAAATTGCATGAGTGCTTATGCAACCAAAGATTTTTGCACAGAACTACAGCTAAACCTGAACCTAATGAAGCCGAGGGAAGCTGAAAATTACTTAGTTAAATCAAATACTCCGTTAAAACAAAAATTGAATTTTTCGAGCCCCAACTTTTATAATCCTACAGTAATCTCTCATTATAACGAAATTGCTTTTTTTTTTTTTATTTATCGGCTTTTATAAAAGTTTAACGTGGTCCCGAACGAAATGCACATATTTTTAACCGGATTATTTGAGGTGTATCGGCAGTTGACCACGCTTATTACGAAGGTCGCGGTGCCGAAATCATGCAAGCCTACATAGAGGTTCACAGAAACCCTTGCGTTCCTTCCTTGTTCTCCACCAAGGCAAACGGCAAACTGGGAAAACAGAGTAAATGGGTGATGGAGGGCAGAGCGCGCAG
The DNA here is from genome assembly GCA_037355805.1 of Ixodes ricinus. Taxonomy (NCBI): domain Eukaryota; kingdom Metazoa; phylum Arthropoda; class Arachnida; order Ixodida; family Ixodidae; genus Ixodes; species Ixodes ricinus. Next base: position 51,392 of record JAZHYW010033075.1, on the reverse strand, counting down.
AGCTGCCAGAGCGCTGCTTCCGATGCCGATGCGCCGACGCAGGCAGGGAACAGCGGGAGCAGTGTCACCGTCTCGACGCTACTCATAGCGCCCACGGCCGAAGCTGCCCGATTCCTGTTGGAAGTGGGTCAAAGGAGCGATGGAGCCCGGAGGAGATAATCCCTTCGGGAGCCCTTGACGCGCGCGCCTGCACGGACACGCCAGCGCGCGTGCCTACACGCACACGTGCATCGTATGGGAAATTGGGACTGTTTACCGAAAGTCGCTTAGATCTGCGCGGTTCAGAGAAGTGGACAGCCTGAGTCCGAAATCACCAAAGAGATCAGACGTTCCGGCATCGGCTGTTCGACATTGTTCACCGTTTTGCAGAGCAAGCAAGGCATATTGGATGGGTTCGAGAGGTTCCTCATGCACCAGAAAGCGCGCCTGCGACCCAAAGATGAAAAATCGCCAACTGCTTCGACGCACGTCAGATTTTCTTTTGCGGGCATGCTTGCAAATCGGCGCACAATCTCGATAAGCTGCAACAATCTCTACAGGAGTGTGTGAAAACATCTTGGCAAAGCAACCGAGGATAACTTTGATTCCTTCGCGCTTGTCGATGCAGACGTTCCCGTTGTTGCTCCTGCCACAGATGCTGCGATCGTAGACCTTGCGTGCGGTTAGGGTAAACATTAGGGATGGGCGAATATTCGGTTATTACGAATAGCCAATCGAATTCTGTTCTATTCGGCATTCGCTTCGAATCGAATTTAAGTATTCGACAATATCGAATTATTCGACAATATAGAATTATTCGACCTTTCTAAATACAGTCAAACCCGACTATATCGAACCCGTTTACATCGAATTATTCCTTATATCGAACAATTTTTGTGCACAGTAATGTTACAGTGATAATATATAGCAAAAACTATGGTTGCATCGAACAAAAATAGCAGCCGCTACCGATATATCGAACTGCCAAGAGCGCCGTTTTGCTCTGCAAGCTGGCTTTCCCCCAACGCGAGCGGCCGCATTGGGGAAAGCCAGCTTGCAAAGCACGCTGACTTTTTTTTTTTTTTTTTTTCGGGGCGGCTGCGTTGATTGTTTGGAAGAAAAGAAAATATATCTTTTGCGGAGAGAGAGGGTGCTCCGTGCTCCCTCTCCCCGCTCCGTCCAATTGACGCAACCGCCCAGAGAAAAAAAAAAAAAAAAGCCAGCTTGCTTTGCTAGTTGGCTTCCCCAACGCAGCCACCAATTTTAGGGGAAAGCCAACTTGCAGAGCAAAACGGCGCTCTGCAGGAAAAGGTGCTCCCGTTGGACGTGCTCCGTGCTCTCGGCATAGTTCGGCGCTAATGCGCGAATATAGAAGGCAGCGGCCTCAGCATTTTGGAGTCCGTCGATAGCGTAGAAAAATATCGTTATCGCGGATGCAATGAAGAAAAAGCAGCAGAAGATGCAAGACTACTTCATTGTGTAATATTTGAGCAGAAAGTGAATTTTTGAGAGTCAAATTCATTAAAACTTTTATATCGAATTACCCGCTATATCGAACTGGTAGACGTTTTTTTGCGAGTTCGATAGAAACGGTTTTGACTTACTCTGGCTTGGATTTCCGGCCAGATGGTGCAAGCTTCCGACCATTTTGACCATTTCGTGCTCCCGAACTCAATACACTTGAAATTAACAATTACAGTACTTCTAATACCAAATAAGGGCAAATATAAAACTATAGTTTAAACATATCTTGTGGTATTTGTTGCTTGTACTATTCGAACTATTCGATTCGAAATTATTCGGCCGAAATCACTATTCGCTTCGAATTCGATTCGGACCCAAAATCCTCTATTCGCCCACGCCTAGTAACCCTTGAATCGACGTCCGGAGGCAACTCGAGAAACGCCTACAATTGCAGAGACGCAAAACATCCTACGGCTGCTTCAAGACAAAGTGGAGTGCAGCAGCAGTGACAGTGTTCTTGCGATGCCTGGAATAGTTCCAGAACTGATGCCCCAATAAAATTATCAGCAAATTGCACTTCATTATTTTTTTCGGTAAAGCTGCCGCGAGGTGCCCATAACCAAGGTTTGTTTGATTAAATATACTGTCAGAGTGTTCCGCAGTGTTCCTGCCCACCTTCAAGGCTGCTGGCACTGTTTATTTGGCTCTATCGCTAATTACCGCTTATATCAAATTTTTTTTGCCATCCCGGTGACTTTGCTATAACGAGAGATTACTGCAGTTTTAACTTAACGGCATCCAGAGAAATACTCTGATACAGCATTGCCGAAGTGTTCACGTGCCGAAAATGTGATTTTTACACGCTTATGAATTTCTTCTGCAACCTGCACCGCTAGTGCGAGAGGGAAACCTTGGAACTTGCAAGAAACAAATTAAAGTTTCTTTCTGGCATCACAATCTGTGCGCCTTTATCAGCACACTGCAGAGCCAGCTGGGGCTCTCGTTCAAGTTCACCTAACCCATCAGAAACACTAAAAGAGTGCCCTATTCTATCCAAACACAAAAAATTTCCACGTTTTCTTCAAGGCTAGCTTTCTTTTCACTGATAGGGCAAGCGTACGGCGTCTTCATCTCTTTTTGATGCCTAGCATCCAGCATGCACTCATTGTATTCCGTAACGCATTGGTTCTGCATGCACACTCGAAGATCACCAGTGTCGAGCAGAAATCTTGCGCTGAGGGGAGGGGGGGAGGAGGCGATGACTGAAAGACCTCTCCGACGGTCTAGATTCTTGCCTTGGCGATGTGCTGCCCTTCCTATTCGCCACGCCCGCGCCTCTCTCTAGGCCTAACAGGGTGGGTGCAAGAGGGAACTGCCAAACATAATTGAACCGAAATCGAACGACAGTTCCATCTATTGCATGCAACATGAGTAAAACATCATGAAACCGCTAGAGCCATCTGGTATAATTGACTAGAAGCCCGGAGTACTTAGTTTGATTTCCCATAGAAACGAAACTAGGATCGTGCAATCTTACTGCTGGCACGCCAGCAACAGACTTCGAGGCATTCTAAATGAAATGCAATTTAAAACCTCTTCTTTTCACACTTTTTTTTTTCTTTTTCCAGGAAGGCTTTGTTAATTTGGGATGATGATCAAATTTAATTTGTTATTTTAAGTTTATAAAAGCAAAGAGGAACCCTTTGGGAATTTGTGGGGAAATTAGAATTTGTTTGTTAAATTGTGAATTTTGTAAAATTGAGCTTCGTAAAATCCAGTTTCAACTGTATGTTTTCATACCTGTCTTTGATAGCAATCCGTACAATTTGTGAAAAAAAAAAAAGCATAGCAGCATCTACACAGGGCTTGTTTACAAAAGCCTTCCTCGAACATATCTTTAAAAAAAGGATAACTGGTCATTTTTCTGCAACATATGCATGAATGATCTTTCTATCAAAGTTAACAAACAATGCAGTCGTTACCCAAATAATACCTACTAGGAAAAGTAATGTAAACGGGTATGAACAAAACATGATCTTGAAGTGATCAAGGAGCTTTTAGATGTTCATAGATATGGCTTTTCAATGACACCTGTGCAGGTAGCCACGATTCCACCAGGCTGCAGCAGCCACCGAATTTTGAGAATGCTTCAGATATCTTTCCCCTTATGTGCCCGTCCACAAGCTAAAACCCAACTTGCGTCTCGGCAAGAGGCAAATCCAGCCAGTGTGGCGCGACTCACTGAATGGGCATCTGGTTGCCCGTGACTGTCTGGAGCCTGGGCTGGATGAAGGACCAGTAGCCCTGGTTCTTGTGCTCCTCCTGGACCCAGCAGATGTCGGCGTTGGGATATCTGTCCACCTCCTGCTTCACCAGGTCGAACGGGAACGGGCAGAGCTGCGGACAGACAAGGAACGAGACAAGGGTGCTTCCTCATCACTGCAGTCTTCACCGACGACAAACCCCGACAGCGCCCAAAACAGGAGCAGCGGGAGGCCAGACGAGACAGCAACACACGGGCAGCATCCACGAACTCATCCTAAGTGCCTATTGTAAAGTATTCTTGCCCTTCTTCCCCTTTGTTCCAAATAACGCAAAAAAATATATAAAGTGAAAAAAAAAAAAGGTTGAGAAACAATTTTAAAAATTGTTTTGACAGGAGCAGCAAGCTGATATTTTGGTCCGGTCAGAACTGAACAGATATTGCTGTGCATTGCAAATGTACGCATAGCTGCGATGTTGAAATCGGACAGGTCTAGGATGGAGACAGAGATGCTGTGCATGAAGATGATTATACATGACATAAACCCAAGACTGCAGACAAAAAATGGCTTAAACACTAAAAGGTATTGAGACCTTTTAGTAGGGATGTGCGAATAGTGAATTTTCACTTTGAACCAAATAATTATTTTGAACGAATAGTTTTGAATCGAAGCGAATAACTTCGAAGCAAAGAGAATATTTCGCAATCATTTATATAGGGTGAGAAAATTGTCAAAAACAGAATTTCAATAATTTGCTCAGATATGGCTTGTCTAGCCAAGTCTTCAACATGTTTTCTGAGCTATTGGAAAGACAGTCAGCAACAGATGCAAGAGAGCAAACTTTCCCAAGTTTATTGACTCTGGGTGTGCCAGCCTGTGTCTCATGCCATTAGCTTACTGAATGTAACTGCAGATGAAGACCAACTGCTCCACATGGTCTGGGAGAAGGAGCTCCCTCCTGCTCATACGATGTTGCTCGACGTTGAAAACAGTCTTTCGCTTCAGACTTGCGTCACTGGAACCGAAAGGCAAAGCCGGGCAACCTTTGCCAGAAGAGGGTACTTGTCCTTTCCGAAAGTCCTCCACCAAGGTAGAGGTTCTCTTAGCAGGGCCTCACAGGTGAGTAAAGGTATTCCTCTACCTCTTCCGATGGCCGTCGGGAGCAGATGTTCGAGGTGCTAGTAGAAGCTGGAGTTCCGAAAACGTCCCACACATTCCTGGTGGTGCTGGCAGGTGGTGCAGCTGCACTTTGGGACTCTTCAAAATTCTCCGGGCGGAGGCTCTTCTCTACGGCTGTGCAGCGTTGGTTCCTTGCCAAATGCTTCTCACTCAGACAGTGTAGCAGACCGCCTCGAACCGGGGGTCCAGTAACATACTTAACGCATGAGCACTTTGTAACTTGATGTCCACAAATCGGAATCGATGCTCCAAAGCAGGTTTCCCGCAAAGACTGATTCCTCTCCACCACTATGCCTCTGCTGAGTCAGCAGGACCTGCACACAATGCACTAATGGCACCGCTTGCAAGAGAGTGGGGTGCTTCTCGGAGGATTAATGCCCGTGTTACCTCCTCAATGCATTTGAGGACTGATGTCACTGATGCCATGAGGCGCCACTCGCTTTAGGTCAGGTTATCGAAAACGTCTCGTTCTGACAGGTACAAGGAGACTGCTGGATGCAGCTTGAGGAGGCAGGACATCATGACATACTGGCTGTTCCACCGTGTGGCAACATCCTGGATGATCTCAAGGAGTTCTAAGCCCATAGAAATTTGAACCTCTTTCAGGCGACTTCTTGCTAGACAGCTTCGCTTGTAGTGCCCTACAACTGCTCGGGCCTTGAAACAAAGCTCATTGAAGTCCGGCGTATCTTTCTTGGCACTCTGTACTCACAACTGCAATGTGTGTGCAAAGCACTGTAGACTGGTCCACGTCGTTCGTGACACTGCACTCAGAAGGTCCCTTGCATTGTCAGTAACAATGAAGACTGGAATGTCCTGTGGAAGTCCCCATTCTGTGGCCAGATCAAGCAGGAAGCTCTTCAAGTTCTCAGCAGTGTGGCCCTGGGGCATGTGCTGGCATGCCAGGTAGTAGTTACGGGGCTGGAAGTGTGCACCGAGCAGGTGGCACGTCATCGAAATGTAACTGTCCCCCGTCCTCGACATCCACCCGTCTGTCGTTAGGGTGTAGCATGGGGTTCCATTCTCGAAATGGTCGTGCAACTCACCTTTAATACACTCTTTTTATTTGGCGTAAAGCTCCAGCACCACACTCTGGGAAAATGTAGTCCTTGAAGGGACTAGGTATTCAGGCACAGCAACATGCAATAACGTCAAGAACCCCGGCTCTTCGACGATCGAATAAGAGTGTAGGCCTGGGGCAACCAACACTGCCGTTTTTCTTTTTGTCAGCATTTTTGCTCGTTTACTGTCCCTCTTCAACATTGGCCTGAAAGGTCCGGGAGTTCGGGCACTGCCTTCAGACTTCTTGGTTTCTGCTGTCTTCTTTGCGCTCTATGCAGCACACATCTTCTCAAATTCTATCAACGGTCCGGGATGACGTTTCAGGTGAGTGACGAGGGTGGCGGTCGTACCCGTCGCTGTTTTTAGACATATCTCGAACGTGCGACATTTCGCGCTTTTGGGTCCTGGCTCAAAGAACTTCCATATCGCACTTCGGCACATCTCTGTTGCGTTTGATCGCCCATAACTTGTCCGCGTACGCACGAGCTGCATTCAGAGATCGCGTGAAGCAAATGTGATCACAAAAGCAGCACAACGCAAACCAAAAGTAGCGGGGGCAAGAACGGCATGAACCAAGCACGAACACAGCAAGATAATGATGTACTATACGGATCGACAATGGCCATTAATGCCATAGTTGGAATCAGAGGCGGTAGCTCGCAGCACCTAGAGGTACGACCGGTATGGTTGCCAGTTTTTAAATTTATAGCGATTTAGAGCATGGTGGTTTTGAAGCTGTCTTGATAAATAAAACACTTTAAAACTGACTCAAATTAAATTCTAGGAAAAAATCATTTGCAGTAGCCAAGTGGTATTCTAACTAGGATATGTTCAAATCGGAGAAACCATCGGTATCACTATCACTGTTTTCTATGCGGCGGCGGCGACACGACGTATGCACTAGATAGGCTGGACGTGGAGAATAAGCTTAAAGGGGCCCTGCAATCATATTTAAGCGTCTACCTTCTTCGCGGTTTCCATATCTCTTGGGGTTCTGGCAAGCCAGCGGGCACAGAGAGAGTAACTAAATATCAGTGCGTCATATTTTAACCGGACGACGCGGAAACCTCCTCCACCTACGGGGAGACCTGCGGTGCCGAAAATGCACGATATGTGAAGTCTTTGGTCCTGGGCTTACTACTGGTCAGAGCCGCTAAAAGCTTCTTTTTAGTCGAAATACAAAATAAGAGTGGCGCAAACCGTTTCAATTATTTATGAAAGTAGTTTCTGCTCAGTATTTAAGATCAGAAAAGAAACAAATACAGTTTATAAAGTACGGTAACAAGAAATGACCCGTCGACATACCCGCCACCAAGCAGTGGAAAAGGCAGCGCATGCTAGAAAGGGGTAATGGGATCAGGCACCGAAGAGCGGCAAGCGTAGGAAGGTCCCGGATGTACGCAATGGCGCTGTGGTTGTATACGGGCTCGAGGATCCGACCGGTTCCGAGCGTTCCGAAGGCCTTCGGTGAGTAGGTTTGGCTTGCGGTTCGACCATTTGGCGGTATGGCAGCGCAAAGTGGCTCCCATTCTGAACTGATCTTTACTCCGTGTATGCTGTCATCTTTGGCCAATGAAGTGTCATGCCGAATTACTGTTTAATCGCACAGCAAATGCGATCGCGAGCCACCCTTGCTGCCCGCTTCATACAGCCTATCCAGAACATGCTTTAGTGGCGCCCTCTTGAGCCGTCGACACGGAGTGCGGCAGCCGTGAGCACTCGCTGAGTTCACTACCCCTCCTCTAGTTCACGGCCACTGAAGCGACCAAGGACGTCACAAAGGAGGTGACTTTTTGCTTGTTTTTGTAATTTTAATTTGCCTATAACTTTTAAAATAAAGCGGTTTCATTAAGTTACTACGTTCAGTGCGCTCAGGTTTAGTGCAAATTAAAACCAGTAAAAAAGTCCTTGCACGGCCCCATTAAAGTTTATTCGGAAGCAGAAAAAAGAAAAAAAAGAACACAGAAGTTGACACTGGCGACCATAGCACGTGGTTTATAATGCAAATTGTTGCAAATGTCATCTTTCGTGGGTCATTTTTCTTCCTTTCTTTCGAACTAAATCGATGGTTTGCACTGTCCTCACTCTTCGAAATACAGTGCAATCCACTTATAAGGATAACAAGAGAACCTGAAATTTCAATTGTTATAACCGATTATCGTTGTATCTGGAGTAGAATCTGATCATTTCTAGACTAGAAACTCTAGAAACTGATCGTTATAAGCATTACATCGTTATATGTGGTATCGTTATAAGTGGATCACACTGTACTTCGAAAACATTCAAAATTTCCGAATAGTACTACTACAGGGGTGAAACTCATGAAATGTACTTGGGAGCAGCCACCAGAGCAGCTGAAACAGCTGTTTTGGAGCAGGTTGGGAGCAGCTAAAACTACATTCTGGAGCAGGCCAGGAGCAGCTCAGATCAGTTTTCACTGCACTTCAGCTTGTGTCTTTGAAGAGCACGGGAGCAATTTCAATGGTGCTCATAGGCGTGCGCACAGGAGGGGGCAGGGGGCGGCCGCCCCCTAATCATCTAGGGGGGGGGGGCGCAAAATTGGCCCGACTCGGGGCGCGACTGCGCCGGCGGTATATGGGTTTCTTTTTTGACGGCATAAAACACCGACGGGGGGGGCGTTCTGGGAAATCTTGCCCCCTAATGAAAAATCTTGCGCACGCCTATGATTGTGCTTAGCAGCACACATGAACATGAGTGGTTAGGAACCAAGATAGATGGAATAACAGTGTAACAGATGCGAAAACTTGGCCGAGAACCAAAAAGCGAGTACCATATGTTTCTGAAGATAGTGTCTGATATTTTCGGAGTGGCTTTCAGCTGCTCGAAATGCAAACCAGCACCGCTTATATCACAACCAACACGCGCTCGACATGGTAATTATATGTGCGAACCACGTGACGTGTGTAAGCAATGGACGTGCAGTTGCGCGGAGGAACAGGGCAACAAATTTTGAGTTTATCCTATTGCACAACTCAATATCGAAGCAGCAGACTACGATTAACGGAGTTATCGTATTCGAAGCGATGAGCCGGAGCAAGATTAAAGTACGCCGAGATGATCTACCGCTCACGTGAGAGCTGAAAGCCGGCAAGGTTTCGGATCGGACCGCGTTTCAGTTCAATGAAATCACGATTTATCTTGCAGGAATGCGGTTCCAACTTCTAACGATGAAGCACTAAAAGGAATCTTTTGCTAATGTGTTTTCAACTGGCTGACGTCCGGAACCCGGGCCGCAGAGCCTCAGGCAATCTGACGTTAACGACTCGACCTCACCTTGGCCAACTTGCTTAACCGCTTATGGTTGAAGGATAAGAATCCGCTCGCAGGTGATGTAGCGCTTGGATTCCGACCCACCCCCCCCCCCTTTTTTTTCGCGCGCTTCCGACTCGGGAAATTTAGGGAAAGTAAACATAACAACAAAAAAAATGCAAGGCCGACCAAACTAAACGCGCTCATTGTTGCCAAACGAGTCGATTAAAACCGAAACCAAGACAAAATATAATTTTTTTTGGCGCACGTTGTGCGATTTGGAGCACAATGGCGCGAAGTATTGGCTGTGGCGCAGTTTCCGCAAAAGGGCGCAGGATGGCGCAGACAAATGCGTCTGGCGCAAAATGGCGCAGCCATTCCACCCTGTACTAGATTCGAAGTCCGAATTGAATACAGCATTATTCGCTTCGATATTCGAAGGTTTCGAATATTCGCACAACCCTACCATTTAGTTTGTGTAGCTTTTTGCCCGCATTCTCGGGGTTTATGTCATGTCCAATCTAAACCAACTCGTTTGTGCCCTTACATTCACTTTGCAGATTATTATGTAAGCCACAAGGATTTCTGAAAATTAGAAAAGCTGAGGTGAGCTCTTATAGCAATATTAAATTTGTAGGGTTGTGCAAAAATTAGAAATTTCCAATAGTAGTTTCGAATAATACACTTTTCGATATTCGCTTCGAGAAAAACTGCACTATTCGCGTCTTTCAAAGTCCCCCGATCTTTGAAAAATATAAAACCCAAAAACAAAGGGCCCTAGATATAAGGCCCGGACTTCTCGCCCGTCCAAGGATAGACGCACCTGTTCCACACGGGTGATGGCGACGTCTCCTCGAGGTTTCGGGCCTTCCGCTCCTTGGTCAGGTCGTAGTACACCTTGCCCGTGCACAGGATGTGCCGCTTGACCGCATTTGGGTTGCCCTTGACGGCACCCTCGTCCGGAATCAGGCGGAGGAACGACGTGCCTGTGGCCGGGAAGGACGATGCAGCATTTGCACAACCCACTTCCTTGCAGAGAGTTCGACGAATCTGCCTAACGCTATGGCCTAAATTGAGGCAACTACAACCCGTAGACCGTTTGAGCTGTTCATCTAGGGGGGTTCGTTCTCTTCACTTTTTTTCGACAACCAGAAGCATGTCTTGCGCTTGCCTTATGCTCTCTCACTCGTACAGCGGCCACACATGAAGCGTGGTTTCTTTTTGTGCCCAGCAGCTTCTGCTGATAGTCACTGTTTGATATCCAATGGCTAGAGTCCAGTTAGGATGCCTCGGACGTCTTAAATCATCACAGATGTCGAAGCTCGCAAAGGGGCACAGAATGGAATGCCCATGTGTCTTTTTCACTTGTGCCCTTCTAAGCATATCAGAGATGCCACATCCCTTGCCCCACCCAAACTCGCAGATTCTATCGGTTTTGAAACCTTAGGCATAATAAAGTTGCTACACAGGAGTAAAGACAGAAGCAAATCCATTTGGGTTCACCTTGAGATACGAACAGTGCTTGGTGAACGTCCAAGAAATTCAATGTCCCAACATGCCTTCTATACTTATGTTATGCAGCACCATAGGTAGTTTTACTGACAATTTCAAAACAGTGGTAATCGCCAAACTCCAGAAGGTGCTTAGCTCCAAAACAATATTGATGGCCTGACGGATAGTATAACGGAGCAATTGGATGTTAACAAGCAGGCAGCTAGAGCAAGAGGTCTTCATCTATCTAGCACTGCATTCACAGTAATCGATTCCCAACAGTCCCACTCGTAACAAAAGTACAGAGAAACCATTAAATTCCGAGTGTAAATGCTTGTCATTGTAGAAAAAACTACAAATGTAGCAAACAAGTTTTGAAAAAGATTTAGTTTGTTATAACATGGCTGCACTACATGCTGGCAGATGCCTATACAGTCAAACCCGGATATATTGAATTCAAAGGGATCCTAAAATAGTTCGATATATAGATAATTTGATATACAGAAATATGTTAACTTAAGCTCCAGTTGAAATATCGGCACATCTCTGCTAAACCACGCAACAAACGGGACCTTACCAAATAGAGCCTCCAAGAGCCCCTAAATACAATAGAGTTTAGTTGGTGAAGATCACCAACACCGAACACCCGAACACCCGCGTTTACACGAAGGTATTTGCAAATGTTTATGCTTAGCCATGACCTCCACACAGGGCAAACAACAAAACACGAAAATTATTTCTTAAAAATGAAAAACAAAAAACGAGCCACATAAAAAAAAAGCTCTCCATCCAAAGAATAAATTTAAGCAAGCAACAAAAAAAAGTCGGACAAAGCAAAAATTGCGAAAGAAAAAGGTAAACAAAGATAAGGCGTTCAAAGTGCGATTGCTCAACCAATGTAGAGGCACTCAACTTGACAAACTTTTATTTTATTTTATTTTATTTTAGGGTTAAGGAGTCGCACAGCGACAGCGGCGGTGTTGGGAGAAAGAGCACACGCTACAGTCCCAACATCCGACAGCAAGCACTCCCTGCCCTACCTACGCACGCGCGCCTGCCCTTCCCTTTGCTTTTGCCATCCTTTTTTTTTCTTACAACTTTTTTTTTTTGTGGCATGTTTTTGTGCGTTATGCGCGTATGCTGGTTTGGCGGTCTGCCAGCCCCGCAACGCAAGCTATGGGCTCACCGCCGTCGCAATCGGACCGTGGGAGAAGCGACCTAGTCCGTGCTGGGAGTTCCATACAGAAAAACAACACTCCTATACTATTACATGTAATTTTTAAGGGGATGTTTGGACTGTTCGATATAAACAATACTTCGAAATACCCGGGTGTGATATAACCGGGCTCAACTGTAAGTGCCATGAAGGAGTATGTCAATTTGAAGCTTTTATAAGTATGCAAGACTCATTGATGCCCAGCAAACAGTACAAACTCCAATAAATCTTCAGTTTTATCTGATCAAATTCATGTTTCACTTTGTTGTATCAGGCTTCTCATCAAAACAGTGTTTTTTAGAAATTAAATGTTTCCCATATTTGTGGGTAAAAAAATATTCAAAGTTTGTAATTAGGTGACTCTGTAGGCAACCACAACATATAAATTAAAAAAATGCCGACACACCTTCAGTCATTTCGTTGAAATGAGACTTCGCTTCTGGATGCCGGAGTAGCGACTTCGGCGTCAGAGCAATTAACTGGAAGAAATAAACAAAAGACCGTTGTAAACAGATACAGGAAAAGGTTATCATTGGTGCACCATAATGTTACAATTCAAAGTCGATGGTAGGTCTGCAGCTAAATTCCTTTAAAAAATAGGGCAAATGTTGTTTAACAAAAATGACAACAAAAAAAGATAGGAAAGCATATTGTCTTTTTGCTTGCAGTCCCCTGGACAAGGAAGCAGGTACATCCAGACAGACAGACTCCCAGCATTCTCCTCTCCCTGCCGTTCTTTTAATCCCCCTTTCCTTATTGATATTGTAGAACTTTAATTCTTGTCCCCACACAACTTTTTACTAGGCAGGCTTGCAGCTGCGACTTTCGATGGGCAGGCCTAATTTGCCTGCCCACCGCTGCCTAATTTCAGCTTATTTTCATCGAGGACCAAAATATGGCCTACAAGGGGGGTGGGTGATATTTCCCCAAAGAGGTGCAGAACCGGGATGTTGCGCGGGTGAACACGATTTCTATTCTGAAGAGAGGAAAGAGATGCACAAGAACCCCTTCCCGGCTGAAGAGAAAAGAGATCACATCTGAACGATTCTACGCACGTCACCTTTCTAAAGATAAAGCACCCTTTGGACAATGATGGCTTATACAGGGGTGGAAAGCGGGCTAAGAGCCTTTGTATGCAGGGCTGGGAGCAGCAAAGAGTACCCACTTTGGAGCAGTTTTGGAGGCAGATAAAGGCTCGCTTTGGAAGAGCAGCTCAGGAGCAGCAGAAGTAAGTTTTGTGGCCGTAGAAGTAGGTTTTGGAGCAGGTCATGGAGGGTCAAGCAGGTGTCTAAAAGTGATTTGTTTGTTGCTAAATGTGAAAATGTAGCAAAATATATGCCGTGCACATCCCAGAATAATTTTCAAGCGGCATGCATACATACCTTTCTATTTCTAACGCGTTGAAATATGGAATGTTGGCAATTTATGCAAGAGAGGCTTTGAGGGCTCATTCCGGCAGCAGGCAGAGTCATGATAGACTTTATATGGGAGGCCCCGGCAATAAGAGCACAACTTGACCCACGCCAGTACAAATGACCGTCTATTTAATGAGACCAATTGTAAACATGTATCCAGAAAGGGAACCAAACCACCTGCAAGGTGTCGGATAAACCATTACCTTCGCTGACTACAGGTTTTGTTTAATAAAGAATACACATGTTCAATCACTGCCCAAAAAGCTCCCATATCAAAGTTTAGCAACAAGGTACAAGGCCGACTGACATCTGACAAAATTCAGATGCAAAATAAAATGCGTATCTTATAACTTTGTAGGAATACCACAGTCACCGCATTACATGTCAGCTTTAGCACATCGACTAGAAAGAGCAACGCAATTCCATGTACCTACTTCAATAAAAAAATGCTGTGCATTGCGTGTCTCCATAAAGAGGCCATTAAGGTACCACAACATGTTGCCAAAAATCACAGCAGGTCCCAGCTGACCCACTGTTTTCACTATATACAAATATTCTTGATCCCTGTTCATAAAATACAGCAATCCCTACACCCAAGCTAACCTACAAAGCTATATCTGTATGTACATTAGATGGAAAATATATAGTCTTAAGAGTATCACAGCCACTATATGACGCATGCACATGTGCTTTCAGCGATTCTTCACTGACAAGCGACCAAGATAGTGGTACGCTGCCAAATAACAGGTAAAACTAGTAAAGACCATTTATTTTTACTCATGTTGACGCATGTGCATGCGCTTGCAAAGAAAGACAAACGAAACTAACATAGCGCGTTTTTAACTACGTCGCAAAGAAAACAAACGTAACTAACATAGTACGTGTTCTTAACGGCTGCGGCCAAAATATGGTACGCCATAAATAACAGGTAAAGCGAGTAAAACCACTTCTGCTCATGTTGGTGGCCGAGAACCCAACGTCGGTGGCACCAATCCCCACGGTCACGGCAAATCGGGACCACGGGCAACTGCATGCGCGTCCAACCGCGCCAACCAACTATGCCGAAACCAAACCGATGTTCAGATATCAAGCTCTTTGTAGTCAAAATCGACATCTCATCTCGATAAACTAAAATCGACGCCTCGCCAGCCTCGCCCTGCGGTTACACGTGGTTCGGAGCCCTAGTCGAGTTGGTACGAGTCACCCGCACCGACGCCTAAACAAAAGTACACACCACATGGTGGCCAGTGGCCGACAGTTTTCTGCTAAATTTACAAAAAACACACAAAAAAAAAGAAAAAGCTGAAATTGGCGTTTTGGAGCAGGCTGGCGAGAAAGTGAATTGGCGCAGAATGGTTATGGCGCAGCGCTTCCACCTGCTTATGCAAGAATGAATTGCCTTCCACACTGAAATGGAGTGCAGCTTGCTCCCTCTAGGCAACTGGTGTGCTGCTGGAAAAAGTCAGCCTGGTACAGGCTTTGCTCCCAGGATTTTTCCAGCAGCAAAGGTGGAAAGGCAATTTATTCTCGCGTCAAATCGCCTCTAACCGCGGGAGCTTGGCCCTAAACTACCGTATTCACTAGCATGATGAACGCACTCACATAATGAACGCACCCCCACAATGGGTACCAATATTTGGACTTTTTTTTCCCCTTTCGTAATAAACGCACCCTTAATTTTTGGGTCCGAGAGTCTCGAATTGCGTCCAGACTGCCACCAAGCCAATTTTCTTTTTGCCGCCAAACGGTCAGGCCAAGTCGAGCAAGCCAAGCCGCTCTGCGTAATGGCCGCCCAAGTGCGTAGTTGCGGAAGTGATCAACCCGTGGAAACCGAGCGGCGCACACACTTGACGAAGCTTTGGTCGAGGAATCGCCCAGCCCCGGACATTCTTCGCCTATCGGATGCATTGATGTCAACAAGCACACCGCTGTCTGTGGTCGCGCTCCAGACAGTGAAATCGTGAAAGCGGCTAGGCTTAATTTCACATACTACGGGTAAACTTGTTCATTTAATCGGTAACAAAACGAAAAGTGAGTACGCTTACCGCGCCTAATTTCACATACCGTAAACCAGAGATAGCCCACCTAACATCAAGAGCAAATCGGGTGAAAACAGCGGAGTGGGCCACAACTTTCGATGTTACAATCAAGAACGTCTTTAAAAAATTGCTACTTCTAGACGTTCTGTTCCTTCGAGCTTGTTGGAACGGAGAATGGCTGTGCCGCAGAGCGAGCGCGTTTCCACTCAGTGAGAAGAGTACCGCGAAAAACCCAGCGAATCATACAATAACATAATCTGAGGACCACGCAAAAAAATTATCTAAGTATATCTGAAAACAAAATCAGGATAAAAATATTCGCAGTGGGCACCACTTCAGTCTTAAGAAAACGATTATTCGCGCCATGGTCGAACCTCAATCACTCGTCATCATGTCCGTCCAGACTCCTTGTCCAGCGCACTCCTCCCAGTCGCAGCAGTAGTCTTGCAGTGCCGTCGGCGCATTTGAAACTCCGCGCTGAAAGAACGAGCGACGTAGCGAGCGCCATGCACTGCAGTGAAAATCCCGGCAGCGCGCCGTAGTAACCCAATGTGGCTGTAAGTTCTCATGCAACGGCTACGGTGTTTACGGGCGTAGGTGCAGTCGCGTCGCCTTACGAGAGTTAGCGGCGACGTGCACGTGCACGTATGCTCTTATTACGAAGTCAGCTGAGGCTTCTGCTCGGCGCCGGGCGAGCACGCCGCCCTTCGCCGGGCTCCTAGAGCTTTCTCTCGCTCTGCTACGCAAAACAGAGCTTGCTTTTTGCCGTCTCCATCCGCTGGATGCTGCCCTCATTTACGGCAATTGTCGTCCGGCTGCCCTGTTGCCGATGCCTTCCGCAACCAAAAGGACGTTTCTTTTGAAGGCGGCCGATTATTGTTTTCGCTGCCGACGCCATTGCGAGCGGAGCCTGACTGTCCTGACCTGTGGTCCTGACTGTGACGGATGGTGGCGCCTCGACATTGTGATTTTAATGATGATGATAGCTGTTTTGCAGGCGCGCTCATTGCTTCGAGAACCGAGACTAACGTCCAAACAGCGTTAGATCGCGCCTCGCCGAGCGCTGAAAAATTGTTGGGACCGCGTATAGTCCACCGAACGCTGCATTTTACATAGCAAATTGGTAGAAAAAAAAAGAAAACAGCTTTGTCAATCCGATACGAAACCGAAATTGCACTAGCGACGTCAACGAAAACCCCACTGTCATCGCCCTTACAAAAATGCGGTGTAGCGTTCGCTTGTCCATATTCGTCCCGTTCGTTCCTGCTTTGTTCAGTCATGACCCACACTTTCAAAAGCTGATATGGCTAAAGCGCTCGTTCAAGAAATGTGGGATCTTGAACGCGATGGACAGCGCTGGGGACGACATGCTATGGTGCATGGACGGTGAAAAGGAAATCTCCGAGTGGAAGGACTAATATGCTTGCAAGTCAACAAACTTCGCTCGTTTTCCGTGCACAAGAAATTAAATTTTTTCCTTCACTATGCAAACTGGGTGCGCATTAATATCGGAGGCAAGATGAAAATCTTATATTTGGTTAAGAGAACTGGGTGCACGTTAGAATCAGGTAGATACGGTACGACAGCTCATAACCCCGCACGAACGCAACATCAACAATCACTCATTGAAGTAGTAGACGGTCAGTGAACTTACAGGTTTCCGGAACGGAAGTGCAATCTGCCTTCTCAGCACGTGGAAATAGTTGGCTGGCGTCGTACAGTTGACCACAATCATGTTGATGTCGTTCAGCTGCCTCATTGCGAAGTCCTCGTCTATGGTCTACAACGAAATGGGCACGATTCGTGACGGGTCAAGTACGCACTTGCGGGCAATTTCTCTCTTCACCACTAATGAGCAGCAAAAGTGCATGAGAAAACTTACGGGAAACACGTCAGATTCCTCACTGCAGAGTTGAAGAAAACGTTCTGCCCTGGCACTGGAGTGTTCGGGACCCTGTCAAAGTGAAACGGCAGTTTTGTTGGAATGTGCATGCTGCAAACTGTACGACAAATTCTCGCCTTCACAGTGCCCAAGCAGCCCATAAACCACTTTGGCTAAGTAAAAGAAAATGTGCCTTCTGAGCAAATAGAGGTCACATAATACAGAGTCACACCTCTTAGTCAGTTGCAGGTTAAGAAACCAGGACCAGCTTCTTTTGCAAAACCTCCACTCTTTCCTCTTTAATAGAGTGAACGCTGCAGAGGAAGCAAGTCCCTCCTTGCCTCCTCTCCAGAATTCATGCTGCTAAAAAGCAAAGAGTGAAGGGCTTTATAGGAGGAGCTTGTCTTGGTTTCTTAGCCTGCAACAGACTACCGTAATATCCCGAGTTGTCGCCCATTCCACTTTTTGAGCGAAAATCGATTTCCAAAAAAACACAAAGTGATTTCCCACCCCTACAAATACCCCAACGCGGACTCTGTGATCAGATAACATTAATCCAACCCGAATGACGCGGCTGCGGGCCTTACGGTTAGAGGACGTCCGTGATAAAGTAAAACGAAAGAGGGAAAGACACTTCATTTTGTTCATGCACTTCCTCCCCGATTACCATGGCCTCAAAGTCAGGAGTACAAGCGTACAAAAGGAAAACAATGGCAATAACAAAATAATTTTGCTTACAAAGAAGTTTGCTTGAAGAAGAAAAAAAAGTAGGAAAGATAACACAAGAACCCATTCAGAGATTGCGAGGTCAGAGAACACCCCATATTCTGGAATGTAACCGCGGAATGTAAGGTGAAAGCCCATCTCCACCAAATAAGCTTGTGCAATGTTTCAGACAAAGCCAACGGGTGGTAAATAAAGATTTGCTAGAGCACCGCACACAGACATTTGAAAAGTGTCCCATTTTGAGTTCCGTGTTCGTGGTGCCGTCCACGCTACGCTGCAATGCCACCTAGACCTGCATTGATAGCAGACCGTGCATGGACGCACGCATGTATGCAACAAACAGGAAAGTTGCACAAGAGCCTGCTCCTTGTGACTGACAAAGCGCGCAACTTGGCCCGACGCCAAAGTACCTTGCCAACACGATTGCCGACTTTCTAGCTTCCCAAGCAACGCTCTTTGTCGCTTCTTTCGCCCACTCGCTCGCTCATTGCACCTGGTTGGGTTTTCTATTTTCTTGTTGACTCGGGAGAACATGGCAATGCTAGAAACAAACTTTAATGGAACAAACGTTTGTGCTGTATGTCGATTGGCGGTGTTCACCGCGCTTATGCAAGCAACGGACTTTGCGATAGTAAACCATTCTTTCATGAGCATTTGTTGCATAAAACAATGAAACTAATTCTAATTTTAAGTTTAATGCACCTTTGGTGCAGCCGTACTAAACATGTACAGAGACCACCGAGACATGGCCCACCCCACTTTTTTTATGAATTTCAGGCGGCACGGGGGTGTGCAATGACTTGGGACACTACGGTATGGTAATTAACTGAAATGACACACTTTGCAAAAAATCACCTACCGTAATATCCGAAAGGATAGCCCACTTAAAATCCAGATTAAATTGGGTGAAAATAAGGACAAGGGCAGCTTAATTACGTCCCTGCCAAACATGTTATCGCGGTGAGGGGCAATAAAGCAAAGATGACTGTACTTCCCAGTCAGCAATGTTTGCTTATATCCCGCCACAGTTATTAACTAGACGCATTTCCGCCAAGGTCATCATTGACCCAAACACTAGGATTACAAGAGTGGGCTATCTTTCGGCATTGAAAAGAAAGTAGAAAATCAAGCAAAAAATAGGGATGGGTTACCTCTTGGGATATTATGGTGATCGTTTCCTCTAGCGCGTAAGCACGCTACAGACATTTCAAATGTGAAATGTGAAACAATGGTGTATGATCCCCACTTATAAGAAGTTGGTACTGATCTTCGCCATGCAACCTCTCTGAGCAGATGACAGGATCCAAACACAGATCACACAGCAGGAAAAGATGAAGCTAGTTTCTTTGCAGCTCAACCAAGATGCAAGGACTGCATTAACTGCTCAATGCGAGTTTTGCAACAAATGTAGGTAAGTCAACACCCTAAAAATTAATGCTCAAATTCTAAGGAGAAAAAAAAAGTAAGGTACACAAGCATACATGGTGAATGCGCTGCAGCATTGGTTGTGTCACCTGATTTGCTTAAAAACAATGACTCCCACTACAATAGCTAAAAGATATCCTTAAGTTTTTTTCTTTCTGGGTAAAACCTCACAAACACTTTTCAGCAGTAATCTCCTATGGTATTTCAACAACTTTCAGGATATGGTCACTATACTAACTGATGCTTTACTCTCACATTGAAATACAAGTGCCGGAGTAAATGTATTTGTTACCATTTTTCTCTATGGGCTAACCGAGCAGAGAGGTAAGGCTTGTTTGTATCAACATCGGGGGAAGGGATCCACAATGAAGGAAGCGATTTCTGTCGACGCAATTCAACGAGTTAGTGGGGCACAGCCAGCATGCCTGCGGCTAGAAGGTGCTTGTGATCTAACAAAGTATCCCTCAAAGCGATAATTTGGAAAATGACCCATTTGCAGCAAGATTCTGCTTAGACAGGTAGACAGACCTTGGGTGCCTCAATGCAATGCCATTCTTTGTAGTAGAACTATGCAGACGGCACGCACTTCGCCAGGAAATTACGAAGAAATAGCAGGAAACAAAATGCCACCACAGCACAGTGAAAGCTAAGAGCTTGTGCCTGCAGGCACCCTCTCGCACGCTCCCGAACAAAAATAGAAACACAAGCGTCGTAGGGAAAATGGTCTGGTGTCACCAGCCGAAACGCAGCCCACACAAAGGTACCCGGGTAGACCCTATAAACACAATGCCTGGAATGCATCTGCAACAGCTGGGTTTACCGTCCCATCCCGCCTATGCATCCAAAGCGGTGATAAGTAGCAACAAGCTGGCGTGTCATGCTGACAGACATTACGGTTCTGGCGGTTGGTCGTAGAAGTTCCGGCAAGAGATACGAGCAGATGCAAATGTTGCTGCGCTTGCGACATCCAACACGCTGCTGCTCAAGCTTTTGTAGGCTGACAGGGTGGCGGGCAACCCTCAGCAAAACGGCCGTCTGCCGTATCAAACTCGTCTGCCATATCAGACTCCCCTGCCGTGACGCTGCCGGGATTGCACCAGTTGACAGCGTGATGGGAGTGTGGCAACGAACGGACCGGCCGGAAACGCGTTCCAGGCATTGTACCCGCGACGTGCGCAGGCCGTGGCCCAGGGAAACGAGTCCCTCACCATGCCCTCCATGCCGTGGGGCAGCATCATGACGAGGCCGCTCTGGCGCACCCACTTGGCCTGCCCGCTGCTGATGAACTGGTCAATGATGCACTGGGCCGTGTTCATGAAGTCCCCAAACTGGGCCTCCCACATCACCAGGGCGTTCGGGTTAGTCATCGAGAAGCCCAGCTCAAAGCCTGCATCCGACCAATCGGACAACCGACAGGAAAGACAATGAACGTTAAAAATTGCAAAGAGAGAGAGCTTTGTGCCGATTTGAACAGAAAGAAATGTACGTTTTTATCGCGGTAGGATGTATTTTTTTTAAAGACTGCCTAGAAATCTTTAGCACCCATCGCCGGGAACGAGACACGGGTGTTGTGTTGCAAGTTGGAGAGCTGACTCGTTTAATCCTAATCTCTTTTATGCCTTTCCATCCAGTGTTGATTGAACTACCTTTGTCTTTTGCAGATAAGCTGCTCTATGGGGCCAGGTATCTTACCTGTTAAAACAGAAATATTCAATGAACATGCTGCGGTGGCCATGCAAACATAATAAAACCACAAGAAATGGATGAAGTTGTTGTTCTACTTTGTGAACATGTATTCATTTTAGTGGGTTAGACTGTATGAACGATTTGATCATCTGAACTGGCAATACAAGTAGGTTTTTCACATTCATCCAAGCCTGCTCCTAAGTGGCTTCTCATGCTTGCAGGGTGCACTGCTATACATGTGCACACAAACTTGCCTGGAAAGACACAAACCCATTTTTCCAGGTAGGTTTGTGCGCACATGTGAAGTGTAGCATACAAAACCTTGGTGGAACACTCAGTAAAATACAGCCTAAAGTGTGTGACATTTCTCAGTACGTGATGGACTCTGAAAGTAGAACGAGCCTACCTACGTAACAATAAAAGGATAAAGTGCAATCGACAGATTAACCAAGGTATGTAGAGATCTGCGTGTGCTCGGGCAAGGCCGAAAGCCCAAGCCCCACCCAACAGTTAGGTTGGGCTAATATATGAGAGCACCGTCTGGGTTTGGGTCGGGTTCGGGTTGATTTATCCCGAATTGCATCATGCTCGGGTCAGGCCTAGTTGGAGGCGTCGGGTCCCGAGGGCCCAACCTTGACAAGTATTTCACAATTAGGGCAAACATTTTTTATATTTGAAAACCAAAAAAGGTAGCGTAAAGTCTGTTTTAAATGC
This sequence comes from Ixodes ricinus, assembly GCA_037355805.1. NCBI lineage: Eukaryota > Metazoa > Arthropoda > Arachnida > Ixodida > Ixodidae > Ixodes > Ixodes ricinus. The sequence goes on along the minus strand of JAZHYW010033075.1, from coordinate 29,580 downwards.
AAACAGCGCCAATCTGGATATTGTGCCTCAGGTCATTAGGTTCTACACAAAGCCCGCTAAACTATGATAACCGTCTAGGCCAGTGGTTCTCAAATGGGAGACTGCGGACCCTGCGAAGGCATTTCTAAGATCCAAGAAGCCTTGCTCATCATTGAACATGGCAATAAACTTGATTTTGTTTTTTCGTGCAGAGAATGGGTATACCACCCCCTTTGGGCAATCTTGTTTCGGATACGTCAATGAGAGAAGTCCAGTTTACACGAGCACTTAGCTATATAATATTCCTTTATCCCTTCATACACATACCCCACACCTTTCCCTCCCCCCACACCGTGGAGCTATCACTTTCGCCAATCCACAAGCGGTTCCTGAAACATCAATGGTTGAAAACAACTGGTCTAGGACACAGTTATCAACATCAATGACTCCGCTCCACCAGACCTCGTGTGTGTGTTGAAAAAAGCCCACGCACACACTTCCTTGCAGGACAAGCAGGAGTCAAGCCCTGCGAACTGCGGAACGGTCATAGCGAATGACGAAACTCAGCATGGGGTTAGACCTAAAAAAGCAATGTGAGCATTGCGCTGATAAAAATGAGCATGACAATTATTGATACTTTCTTTTATGAGCACGTTGCATATTTCAAACATAATCCTATCCCCGAGCTCCATCCTAGCCATTTTCCGTCCATGGCACTAAGTTTTACATCGGCGTGTTGGTCCAGGAGGTGTTGGTTGGTCGCAGCGGTTTTGCCACCCGCTGCAATTGTTCAGCACTACGCCTGACTGGATTGCAAATGCTTTAGGAATGTCGCAAATAGACCAGTCACATCACTGTGACGCACACGTCACAATCTCATCAGCATTTGCGATCGCGTGAGGCGCGGCGCTGACGAATTATGATAGGGGGCAAACTCGCCGATCAACTTGTCAATGTGGAACTTAGACACCAGTAGCTCCCCCGTGCGTCTCGCAGGAAAGTACACACCATTTTGTTTAAGTGTGTTGTTCATGAAATTATTCACGTGCCGTTCCAACGTGTCTAGGGCTGAACGACAACTAAAAAATTAACCAAATTATTTGCTACCGATTAATCGAGTACTTATTAAATTAATCAATTGCATTGACATCCAGACATAATATGCGATACTATGAAACGACCAAAACATCACGTTTTTTGCCTATTTCTTGCTTTGCACCAATGGCAAAATAAACAGAATAATTTGAAGCACGCATCATAGTTCTAGAAACAGCCCAGGTAAATAAAATGGCTGTGCAGACCTATGAAACAAATGTGTTTAACTTCCCGAGATTGGAAATTTTCGTTCAATATGAATGGTGCCATGCGAAACAAAGGCACAATTAATGGTTTGGCGTGATTCAGGCCGGTTTCGGGTTGGCCTCACGTCGAAAATAAAAGTCGGGCTGAAGCCGTGTTTAGGCCAAGGCTTTATCGGGTCGGGTTGGGCTTAAAATTCCAGCCCGATCTGATCTCTAGACTGAGGCTCAAAACGAAGAGGAGGGGAAGGCCTCACCTAGCACTCCATACTCTGAGAGGGAGCTGTTGCAGACCGTGTAAGGGGCCTGGTCCGGCCACAGGTGGCACAGGGGCCGGTAGGTGGTCTTGTCGATGGTCTGGTGGTGCAGCACGTGGTGCCGGTGGCTGCAGAGAACGTCGGTCGGAGTCACCACAAGGGTGGCGATGTGGGCTAGTCAGTTCATGATGACAAAAGGGCAAGCAGCGCTAGTCCCCTGCACTTCTTTTACTTTGTCCCTGTTTCTCGCACGCTGTTTGCACTTTTGTCACCACTAGGGTGCCACGTTTCCGGTTATATGCCGATAAACCCTGAAAATTAGCCCTTTGGCAGGTTTTACAGAACTGGAAAAACCGAGAAACCCCAAATTGGAGCTGTCCTTAAATGAGAAAAACCCAAGTCCCACAAGAAGAAATAATTTGCCTACAGATTTATTTTGTGTTGACCCAAAACATCCCCCACACTGAACTGATTGCAAGGTTGCTTCGATCTCCTTATCTATTTTCTTCTCTTATTGGTACGAATCCAAATACCGTACGGGTCACGCACATGTTCCATGGAGGATGGGTAATCCTACAGCTGTGTCTATGGCCCGACAAACGCCAACCTAGTTGAGAGTTATAGCTCTGCTTGCTACATGCAAATATCCTTTCTTCAATCTTATATTTGGAAAATAAAAAAGCAAGCACAAATAATGAAGGCAGGTTGACAGGACAAAGCAGCCTAATGTAGACCAGGGTGTCTAGCAAATTATTATATTGAAAATCGCTGACTTTTCCAGGTTTTCCCTGACAATTTCAGGTGAAATTCCCTGACCACTGTAGAGGTGGCCATTACAACACAAGGCAGTAAGCATTGAGCACTGTGAGGATCACTTTGCATGGGCTTAATCCAACTTGCATATTCCGAAATATTCGGGTTCAGCTAGTCTGGATTAAGCGAGCACTTTCTTGCCGCCGACATCGTCAGTGAAGAGGCCACTTCCGGAAACACAATGAAAACATGACGCTCAACCACACACATTCATAACCGAATGGCAGCATAGCCGGCAGATGCACACTTTCGGATACTTTTGGCTTAAGGCTTGGATTGGATTGGGGTCTGCGGCTTTTCCTATATGTTTCTAAATCTAGTAGCTCTAATTGGATCTAGCCTGGTGTCGCGCCCTCAATCTAATCCAATCTAAGGCTTGGACTCGATTTGTCGGCTGTTTACTTTGCATCGGGTAGTACACTTTACACCGAGTGAGCAGAGCCCATGCTCCATTCTAAGCAGAATTCATTGCGTATTTTTACGCCCGCAAATCCTCAAGCCTTTGCTCAGGTTTATTTTCCAGCTCATTTTCCCTGACTGGGCTCGCTTTTTGACGATATCCCTGAAAATTCTCCAATTTTTCCTGATAATTAATATTTCCCTGACAACTCCCGGTTTTCCCAGTCGCTAGACACCCTCGTAGACTCTCGCATATTAGCCACGGATAAATTTCTTTTTTAATTTTATATCAATGTAGGTGTTGGTACTTACATTACCAAAAAGTAGGTTCAAGAAGTTAGTTTCCATTACTTTAAATACACCAGGTGCCCCCATGCACCATCCTGGTTTAAAAGTCGGCTTTTCTCCCAAATGCAAGGATGCGCCATGGCAAAGCAAGCTCTGCGGGTATAGCTTTCCCAAAGGTGTACCGGTGCTCGGTAAGAAGCAAGATCAATGGGGCTCACCCACCGCAATCTACACTTTGAAAAGCATGAATGTTGCAGTTCGTCTTGAAGAGAATATTGAACAGCATATCATTTGAAACTACCGTTAGAAAATGACACTAATCGTGCAAACCTACGCTTTAAAAAACAGGGTGCAGAAGTCGGTGTTACCTGAAGGTGCCCCTCTCAACGTCCTGGCCGCTCAGCCGCACGTGGACGCCCTCCTTGAGCAGGGAGCCGAAGGCCATGGCCTCCCCGAGGGCCCAGTCCACCTGCTTCTGCTCCACCATCTCCATGCGGGACTTGAGGATGCGTTTCAGGCCCGGGTGGATCTTGAAGTTGCCCGGCGGAGGGGATGAGAAGGCAACCCCTATGTGCCGCAGGATCTCCTCCGAGACGCCCGTCGGGTCGCACTTGATCGGGTCCCGGTCCCCGAAGAACCCTGGGGCAGCCATTTCTTTACACTCGTGTCCTCCAACAGGAGCACTATTTACAGGGTGTTCCCGAGCGCTATTCGGGCGTAAAACAAAATGCATAAATAAGTCAATGAACGGAGTGCAACGAAACTTTTTACGAAGGTGCTTTTAGGTCGTGCGTATGTTGTGCTCAAATTTCGTAAATGCAGATTTCAGAAGATATATTCGAGGAAAGAAAAACGTCACTCATTGCGCAGGAAGAAAAAACAAGCAGTTCCACATCGACCCACGGTACAGTCACAGCGACAGCTACATCAAGTCACGAGCGAAGTCGTTGGGCGTCGGTGTCGCGTTCATGCACCGTGGGGCTTTGTGGGAAAAGTCTCGATCGGCTCCGTTGTTACGAGCATGCACCTTGCAGTTCTCCCAACGATGAACAGCGAGACGCGTCGGCGTCGTTGCCGGCACATCTTCCTGCGCCTCGTGACAAGCGCGATGCCAGCACGCAGCGACACCAAGCAGCCCATGTCTGCCACTTTGCGCTGTACCCTCGTCGAGATTCAGAGCGCCGCTTGGGGCAACTCAGGGATTCGCAAACGACAACGTAATGCGCAGGACCGCCTTCTAGGTGGTATTGGATGGATGGATATGGCCAAACCCTTCTAATCGGGCGGTGACGTGCACCACCTAGCCGAAGCTTTTCATTTCAACAATTGACTGCGATCAAATTTAAGATCGAGGATGATGAAGAATTTTCTGTCGTGATGTCACAGCAACTGGGGCCGTACTGGCGGGCACTACACGAGACTTCTACGCGCATGTTTGTTCCATAAATACCGTATGTAAAACGGATTGTCAAAGCTGTGGCATAACTCTGAGGTAATGCGCCTGCTTCACACGCGGCAGACCCGGGAGCGAATCCCCGAGAGCGGCGGACATTCTCTTTTCAAGCGGTCGGCAATATCGACGATGGACGCCCTACACCGTCCTACTCCAACTACGACGTCAGCAGCAAACGTCAGTTCCGGCAGAGGGAAGAGCCCGTAACAGCCATCGGCGAAAAACGGAATCAGACCGTCGGGTTGACGCTCACACTCGCGGATGGTAGCTCGGATCTCCTGCCTCCGTTTTTGGGGTGCCCATCTCAAAAAGAAGCTTTCAGGTTTTGGCTCCACAGTGATGGAAGCAGTGTCTGACTTTTAATGAGAAAGCATTAACTGTCCCATGGAGCGAGCCGACGTCATCAGCTTTGAAGCCGTGCCAAGCGGCACCTTAACTCTTTTCTCCAAATGAAGCCAGCTCCCACCTATGAAACCATGTGAAAAGCCTAGCCAAACGGCACCTTGTTTCCCCGATCCCAAAGGAGCAGAGTGAAGCTGATGGATTTCGGCTTCAGTCCCAATGGCTGGCGCGTGTTGTAGTTTCAAGGAACGAGGCTCCCACTGGCCGCTGCGCGTCAGTTTCAACGACCGCCACCCCATGGCCACGCGTGTCCGTCAGCGCACCGGTAACATGAAGCGTCCAAAATCAGAGCGGTGAGGAGAGGGCGCGCTCTGCCATCGACGCAAATACGCCGCAGACGAAATAAGGAAGCGGAAGAGTGACGTGCATGCCTTCGCATTCACAACTCAAAAGAAGTGCTTAGGTGTGCCTCGAGCCTTTTTGTAGCAGGTTTTGTAACAGGCAAATTGTTGGTTTGAAGCAGTAACTAACACTCTTATATCAGATGTCAACATATGTTGGCACATCACTTAAAATGAAGCCATGATTGCACCACTAAATGAGTCCATCTTTGATAATGAGAAAGGAGTCCTGTTTGATATTGAAGAATATTACTTATTAACTTTTGTAATAAGAATACGAGGAAGTGGTTATAAAGGGAACACAAGATGAACACGCAACTTTCAGTTCAGAGTAGATTCTGTTCAGAATAAGTAATAGGAAAAAAAAAATGTCTAAAAAAATTAATCATAGTGCAACACTGACGAAAATAATCCCTGGAGAAGGGGAACAAGAGGGACAAAGTACAAACACAAATCTCCAAACACAGCTAGGTGACTGGTGCGCGACCGAAAAAATCCGCCTGGTCCGGATATCGAACTTGGGACCTCTACATTTCCAGTGGGACCAGGCGGATTTCTTCGGTCGCGTACCAGTCACCTAGCTGTGTTTGGAGATTTGTGTTTGTCCTTTGTCCCTCTTGTTCCCCTTCTCCAGGGATTATTTTCGTCATTCTTGTCCAGCTCGCTTGCAACTTTGCATTTAATTGCATTATAATCATAGTGCAACACTTCAGTTCCGATAACTGAAGTGTTCCCCTTTACACATATCATATTTATTCAAGTTTAGGTTCACACTTTTTTCCTCTCTCGGCACAGCTCTTTAACATTAGAGGTCGACCTACCATCAAGACAAAAGATCGACCTGCAATACTACTGAGCATAATTTCCAAGCCCATTGTGCTAATCCAGATGCTCCCTCATGTGTGGAAGCAAGAACTGCACAACAAAATGAACCAACAAACAAAATGCTAATACAGAACAAAACACAATGATGCACCATCTTTATGTTGCTCATTTAAAAACACAAAATGTTGTTTCCAGGTTAAATGCTTTTCAAGTGAATCCCCCACCAAAAATCCGAGGGAAAGGCTGTAAGCTTCTTTTGGACCGCCCTTTTCACTCGCGCATTTTCGAAGTGGGATTGACTTAAAAAGTGTTTTGTCTGGCAACAGCACTTTTTTAATGCGAAAGCATTAACTATCCCATGGAGTGAGCTGACGTCATCAGTTTGAAGCGCAAAACGGCACCCAGTTTCCCCGATCCTTCGGTTCCATTGGCTGGCGCGCCTCGATGGGGCTCCCATTGGCCGCTGCGCTCGTCAGTTTCCACGACCGCTCACCCCATGGTGCTGCGTGTCCATCAGCGCGCCGTTAACACGGAGCGTCCAAGGTCAGCGTGCCCAGGGGAGAACGCGCGCTGACCGGCGACGAAAAGTATGCAGCAGACGACAAAGAGAGCGGACGAGCGGCTTGCATGCATTCGCAACTCGTAATAAGTGCTTAAATGTACCTTGAGCTTTTTTTTTCTTTTTTTTTTTTTTTTGTCGAGAGGCGGGCGAAACAAAGATGGCGCACTGTTGCATTTTGTTAGTTCGCTGGTTCATTCTGTTGCACGATTCTTGGTTCCATGTGTGAAGGGAGTGGCAGGAGCTGTACCCAGCTGACGCGCTGCAAGTTCCGGTACTTCTCCGGGTCCGTGTCAAGAGGTTTCTGTCAAAACTCATCTATGTTCTGCTTCACCTTACTGCAGCGGACACTGCAGCCATCCCAACCAACCCAGCTCTGTGAACGCTAGCATGTGATACGCCCTCCGCGTGTAACTGCGCCCCCTCTCCAAGATCACGTAACGGTCACACGGCCTTGAATTGGCTCCAATAACTCTTAGCATCTACTGCGGACAGACAGAAGGCAAAACGCAGAATAACATGCCGCAACCTTTCCTGCACATCCCTCCAGCCTTTCATCCAGCAAGACCAAGATACAACGAGGTTGGGGAAGACCTTTTGCGCCTGTGGTGTACTGAAGTGTCGTGTGCGAGTGTGCGGGTACGAGGACATCGGCAAACGTCCCTCCGGAAGCCCAGGACTCCGTTCACTTCTACGCCGATCTCCTCAAGCAGGACCACACTTGTGTTGTGACTTGGGTTAGTAAATCTAGTGGAGCTTTGCGCTAAGCCTCTCATGGTGTTCTGCCTCGATCAGTACGTAATAGAAGAGCACAAATCTTTTTTGTCGCTGTGCGATAGCACCGTGGCCGTAGTGAGCAACGATGCATTGCGCTCTTCGGGGAGCGGTGCCAATGTGTCGCTGTTGGCCCCTCGCAGCACTGTGCAGTCGAAAAGTGGATTCAGTGATCCTCGCCGCCGTCTGCTCTTCTACCTCCTCCGTGTGAATGTGCTTGGGAGGCGGACGATCCACGGATGTGTCGTCACCTGCATCAATCCGGCCACGGATCGGTCCTTCGTATGAATTGGACGGCGCCGCTGGCGCTATGTCGGCGGCTTTTTGGACGTTAGAACCGAGAAAGCAAATGCACTAAGCAGGAAATTAATACATGCATTCATATGGGAGCTTGGTGGAACTGGCGCTTCTGAATTCAAAAGCTAGGGAAATGTAGAACCCGGGAATGTATCAACGAGGTTGCACTGTATTAGAATCAACTATGTTACCATTACTATTTATCTTCTGTTTTGTTTAAGCATATCTCGGTGCTCGTGTGGCACAACACTTAGCAAAAATTACATTTGGCACGATACGTAGCAGATTTATGTTCATAGCGCACTTTAGCTACAAATGTTGCAGCACTTCCATTACTGGTTCCATGTGATGCCATCATTGAATAGCAGTGTTAAGGGACACAAGTGTGGAATCGCAATTTTTGGCAAAAATGGCTTTTCTAATTTTATTTGTTGGGGTTCAGCAACTAATAACGCACTTTTATGCTAAAGTTTTATAGCAATATCTGCAATATCTACAGAGAAATAACACATTTTCGATGAGCCATCGACACCAAAGTCAGATGTTCCGGAGACATCAAGTTTACCATTTCCAAATTGCCGTAGCTCTGCGCCAGTGAGGCCTAGAACTATCATCATATCATCGTTGTAAAGGGCATTTCTCGTGATCCCGATATGGCAAGTTCCTTTGTTCGAGAGTAAACGGTGCACAGGTGAGAACCCCATCAAAATCCATCTTTCACATGCGCAAAACTCTCAATGCTCATTTTGATTGGACAGAAAACCCGAAACTACAAAGGGGATTGGCTTACAGTGAGCCACGGGGGTTTGTCTGCTTTGTTTACCGACTGCGCCCGCCACGCTCGCCACTGCTGATAGTCCGTGCATCGAAAGCGCATCAGATTCCTCGCTTGTTTTGCGATCGATGTCAACATGCTGGTAATGAAACGATACTCGATGGAAGCCCCTGGATCTCGCTATCGCTTGGCAAAGCTGCGCAGCAGGTCGGGTGGCGCCGCTCGCACGGACCAACTCAAGTTGTGCTGTCGTCACATGCCTCGTCTTCCGACCAAAAGGGATCGCCGTTGCCGCTGCCTGGCCCATCGCTTTCCGCCCGGATAGCTTTACCAACGGAGCCTGGATTTTCAACCTCAAAGGAAAGTGAGCCCCAGGAAGAGGAAAATGTGCTTGCGGCGATCAAGTTTTCAGCATCAAAAATAGATAGCCCCCCCCCCTCCATATGCTCTGGTTGAGGCTCAAGCTTAGATGTGCTAAATATTGTGCAACAATTTGGTATGATAGCTTTCCTAACAAACAGTGGTGACTCTCTACCAGGAGCAGACACCTCTTCTTGTAGCTCCACATAAAATTGTCCTATGAAGGTGAAAGGTTGTATAGTGCAACTAGGGATAGAAGTGAGGACACCGTCTAAATTTCATAAAAATTGAGTGACCGGTTAAAAATCTGATTATTTAACGATGGCTTGTTTCTGTTTTCTTCCCCATGCATAGAAATAACAAAATTTTTCTGGCCCGAATTTTTGTCTAGAAACCTGCACAGGAGACATTTTCAGTACAGTACAATCCACTTATAATGATAATGGGAAAACCCAAAATGCAATCATTATAACCGATTATTGTCGTATCTGGACTAGAAACTGATCGCTTCTAGTCTCGAAACACTAGAAAATGATTGTTATAAGCGGTACATCGTTATATTTGGTATAGCTGTAAGTGGATTGCACTGTATAATAAATGCAGCACCTAAAGATACCTTTGCAAAAAATTTAATTGCACTCCGTTCATTGGCTTAGATACAATATTTTTTACACCCAAATAACGCTTAGAAACACCCTGTAGAAACGTGACCTCATTAAAAAAAAATGTCTAATTCTAATAGCTCACAGAACTCTCAAAGGACGTGTCCAAAGTTTCATTCCTTTACTCCAAAATAAATTATTTTCGAAGCGCCAGCAGCTGAGCACACGCTTGCCAAAGATCTGTACAGTCGGCCGTACATATTTTTTACCTCGCGAGATTTGGCCCCCGAATTTCGCAAAATAATTATCCACCGTGGACAAAAATTTAATCCCGCTAAGTGGAGGGATTAATTTTTCCAGCTCGTTTTACGGTGGTTGAAATGTAGATGTGACTGCGTACACCGTCACGGACCGTGTAAAGCACTTCATTAGTGGAAACAGAGAAGCAACCTGGCCCACAGGCACGACCCAACCCCCGACAACCCGGCTAGCGCCGTGAAGCTTGCACTCACCGCTCCATGGAGAGTCGAGCCAGTCCCGGTTGTAGGATTTTCCCTCCTTCTCAGCGTTCTTGTACGCTTCGGACAGGATGCCGTCGTACCTCTCTTTCTCGTCCTGCAGAGAAAGCATTGCTCGAAAACCGGACTTGAAGCGCCTCTCAGAAACAAACCGCTGCGTCGCTCTCAGTCAACCAAAAAATATGCCAAAGAAAAGTTTGGGAAGCCCAAACGCAGAGCACCTTTTGACGGCACATTCGTTGCAAAAGTTGTATACCTAAAGCACCCAAGTAACAGAAAAAAATGTGTACAGTAGAACCTCATTGATACGTTTTGAAGAAACCGTGAGAAAAAAAATGTATTACCAGGGAAAATGTACGATCCGAACTTACTATTTTTATGCACACACACACAAAAAACAAGCAGTAGTTCAAAAACAAGCAAAAACAAGCAGTTCTGCAATGAGATCACAGAACGAAACGAGATTACACAGCACAGGAAGTATAGTGAAATGGGATGGCGTACGGGCCTGGGGCAGAACGCAAAGCCAAAGCTGCCGAGCGTTGGCGAAACTTGATGAGGCAACCAGAACTAAGCCAACGCAAAGAAAGAAACAAAAATATGCCAGATTCATTCATTTATTACTACCGCTACTACTCCCTTGTACGTCCTAAGTGCAGTCCATATATGATACCCACTTATAACTATATATCGGTTATAACGATCGATTTTATAGAAGCATAAATTTTTGCATTGGTTCTATGTAAATAAACCATATATATGCGATGCATTTTTTCCCGGCATATCGGATATGACGATCAATAAATGATCGCGTAGAATGTGTTTTACTACGGAAATTCAGCAGACCAAATGAGATAAAAATTGTGAAATTCCGCGAAGAAGCTTGACCGAGATCGGCGGAGCGCGATCATCGCCGATGTGGCCCCGACCCGAACACTCCATTAGTGGGCGCTGCGCGCGGCCTTAAAGCCACCGAGGCGCTATCATCATCATCATACCCGTAACCTCGTAGCCCCTCCCCGCCCTCCCTCTTCCCGACGTCGCTGGCGCGAGAAGATGGCTCCGACGAGGCGAAAAGCTATCTCCCTTCGAGGAGCAAAAAGCAAATCCCGCGTGACTGGCGGCAAGGATTCAAGGTCGGAAGTCTCGGGCCCATGGAAGGGCCGGCAGGGGGTGCAAAAGGGCGCTTGCTCCCCCCCCCCCCCCCAGCCAGTGCCTGGGACATAATAATTTTGGTCTTTTACAAGTAGTCCTCAATTTTTTCTAAATGGTACTCACCACAGTCACTCAGCCCACTCACAGCTTCTGTCCATTCATTCATTTAATCATTCATTTATTTTATCTGCTCCATTAACAGCTGAAGCCTCAGTAATGAAGCACGGCAGGTGTATTAGGCGGTGGTAAACAATCTACTTAAACGCAACAAAACATGGGTCAAAAATATCAAACTCTGCTACACAAAGGTTATGCGAGTGTTAAATGCGAGACATGAAGCTAGTTTGGATGACCTGATGCACCTCAACGTCGTAGGTTAGTGTTCGCCCCGGAACATGAATGTTTTGATAGATACGTCAGATTAGGGGAATCAATTATCCTACAAACACTTAAAAAAAAAATCACAGAACCCATCCTTTGGGAATGATTATCTACGTTAATGCGAATAGCATCAAACGGTGCGGAGTTATGCGCGTTCGTCAGGTGGCCGGCACACTCTAGATACGCCAGCCCACTCTTGAGGCGATTCTAAATTTGTTGACACTTTCACAGCCCTGCGCACGATCTCCCGCAGCCCAGCACGTGCGTTTGTGTCACTTAGGAAGGCGAGCAAAGCACGCGCCATACGCACAAACACTCAAAATGGTACCGACCAGACTTTCTGGCGTCTCAGCTAGTCTCAACCAACGGTACTCTAAACGGTTGTTTATATCTTTACCATAGACGCGCTTACAGCGCTGTCACAGCTACCGGTGCGCGCGCGTTCCATGCACGAGGGCTCATTCCGCTCTCGTGAGGCTGAGCACGGCCGCTGCATCACCCTCTCCCCGAGCGCGGGAGAGGGTGAGCTAGCGGCCGTGCTCAGCCTCACGAGAGCGGAATGAGCCCTCGTGCATGGAACGCGCGCGCACCGGTAGCTGTGACAGCGCTGTAAAGCGCGTCCTATGGTAAAGATATAAACAACTGTTTAGAGTGCGTTGAATGACTGCCTTCATAGCTCTGTGGTTAGCGCGTCTGCCTGCTGATCAAAGGGTCAACGGTTCGAATCCCAGCCGGCGCCGGTCTTTTTTATTTATTTATCGACCCGCGGCGTAAGAGGTTAGATAGCCAGATAGATAGATACATAGACTAGACGAAAGTGCGTGAAGTATCCAAAGAATGCTATTCGTATTAAAAAAAAAAACCTCAGTTACTGCTGCCTGAATCATATTAATGCATTTTTCTGACACATTTTCAAACATTTTCTATTTCCTGCTGGCTCGTATCGCACTAAATACTCTTCCCCCACGCAGAGGAAAATTCCAGCTTGGTTTGTACTAGCAAAGAATACAACCAAAATATACAAGATGACGTAGGAAATTAGCAGGATGGAGGTGCAGAGGCTTCGCGCCTTACGAGAAAAAAATACAAACAACCGTGGGTATAAGTGTGTGCCATTTTGCGAAAAAAGACCAGAAACAAAGGAGTGGAATTTTGGACATGTAAAACTAAGTTCAGCTCATCACAGTGGGACAAAAAGTGGCGACAACTCTAAGGCGTGCAGAGGGAAATGGAAACAAGAGTAGAGAGTAGAGTCAGATGGCTCACAATACCAAGAACAGGCTTATCGGGGAAGAACTCAGCGAAGATGTTACATAGGGATCTGCTTTGAACCACTAACCCTTTGAAGCAAGAATTTTTCAACCTTAGCTCCCAAAGCGCGTGCATTGAAAATGACTAAAACCAAAGGGAACTGTCTAAAACATTTCGGAAAAAATGACCATTACGATACACAGTTCGGAGACGCACAAAGTGTGTTGCAAACGAGCTGCATGATGTCTGGAGGTTAACATGCTCTAATGAAGTCAAGCGATGTCCTTAGCACCACACAAGATGTAACAGTCACGCAACACCGTGACATCACAATGTCCTTGCGGGCTCCATGGGCCACAAGGTACATGGGCAATGGTCCCATCGGCCCCATGCGTAAAATGTAACGCTGGAATCTGACACGGAATTTGATGCTGGGACGTTTTGTGATGGAGATGAGCATATACACATTCCGCATTAAAAGGTCTGTTGCCCCAATCGCAGCTGACAGAACGTGCACACCCCCTTGGAGGTGGGAAGACGCACCTCGATCTCCTTCTCGGTGACGACACCCTCGTCCAGCAGCTTGCGTGCGTAGATGTCGAGGGCCGTAGCCTGCTTGCGGATCTTGGTGTACATGAGCGGCTGGGTGAACATGGGTTCGTCCACCTGCATTGGCCATTGCGACGGTAGCACACCTGCAATGCCACGCAAATCACGCCCCTTCTTCAGTGTCCGTCACGCATAATCATTGCTCGAGCTCCCAACGCCCTTCAGTGCCTCTGACAGTCACTGCTAAAAAATGGTTACAGAAATTAAGGAGCTCGATTGTATGTGCCGTCCACGAAGTCTTTTAACAACTTTGCACGTTTGTTATGGACACCCTGTACCAGGCAAATTCATTGTATTTGTGGTGTATTAGACTGTAGACACGGCACTATCGTGTCCGCTTAAAACGAAGTTGGTTTGAACAAAATGGCGGCTAAAGCGAAGTGACCTAGATTGCCCATTCCTGTTAGCACTTTTCCAATGCGTTTGTGTTTGTTGTTTTCAACGAAAGAAATTGGGTGGCTCCCGCAGACACAGCAAAGAGAAATTCTGTGATAATTTAAAAAAATAAGATTCAGAGAAGTTTATTCAGTCGCAGATCGCCGTGCTTCAGCTGCCGAAGCCACCATTAAGTATTTATTAATTAGCAATAATAAAATCGTTTTAGTAATTACTAATTACATTATTGAGTAGATACCACTCATAAAGGGTTAATAATTAATAAAAGCTTTAAAAAATGAAAGCCGTTTACAACTCCCTGTAACGCCGAACTAGAGCGCAGCTCTTGAGGAGGAGGAAGGAAGGGTACTGAGGGAGGGTAAACTCCTCCTCCCTCTCCTCAACTCCTCATCCTACCAAATACTCCTCCTCCCATCCTCCCTCCTCCCCTTCCTCCTCCCTCCCTCCTCCTCCCTCCTCCTTCCTTCTCCCCCTCCTCCTTTATCCTCCCCTCCTCCTTCCTCCTCCTCCTCCTCCTCCTCCTCCCCTCCTCCTTCCTCCTCCTCCTTCCTCCTCCTCCCTCCTCCTCCTCCTCCCTCCTCCTTCCTCCCTCCCCCTCCTCCTTCCTCCTTCCTCCCTCCCCCTCCTCCTCTCCTCCTCCTCCCTCCTCCTTTCTGCGCGGTGCATTATGGGATATTTCCCATGATGCACCGCCGCTGGCACCGACGGCGACGGCGACGCCGCTCAAGCCGGAAACGGGCGCCTAAGAGCTGCGCTCTAAAAATTAAATGCTCCAAAAAGATTTTTCTTTACTCTACATTTCCGTCCCTCCATACCGCTGCTCCTGGAGGCAGCCCACTTGCGTATCAGCTTCAATCCAAAGTTGACTACCACATAAAATCAAATACTGTCCCTCCCCTAACCCCTCAGTCAACCCCATTCCATAGGTTCTCCCATATTTTGTGTCCCGGTACATGGCAGGTCTGCGGGTAGTGATTACATGACCATGCGTCAGTGTGACCCTCATCCATCACATCCTACGTTATTACTGTCAAATCTCGTTATTGCGCAACGTCAGATCAACAAATTTTCGGATCCCCTTTTGATTTTCTATGGTTTTAATGTAAACATAATTCAATAGTATGAATTTTAAAATTTTTAATATTTCAGAACAATGAACGTTATTTAACCCCTTAATGGTTCTATCTTTCTAGCAAGTATCACATCAAAATGATTTAACTTATTTATCACTCCAAGTTTTAAAATAACGCATAGTGAATACACGAGAAATATAATCAAGACCATCTTTTTGTGCAGTGTCACCGATGACTTACTCGCATAATGAACGCACTTTTTTCCGAAAAATCGAGGCAAAGTTGGGGGGTGCGTTCATTACGCGAGGTAAAAGTTTTGTGTCCGTATTTACTCGCATAAAAGTGGACCTTTTATCCCGCAAAAATCGACGTAACTTCTTATCTCTTTGCGCGCGGCGCGAAACTCCAAAGCCAAACTGCGATGCGCAAAAAAAAAAAATGTCCCTCTCCATGTTTTTTTTTCTTGCTTCTGTGTTCGTTTGTTTCCCCCCCCCCCGCCTTTCGCAAGTTGTTTTGTTTGCCCACGCTGCCCATGCTTTGCAACCTGGCTGCACCAGGGTAGAAAAGTGCGTTCATTTCGAAGGCTTTTCGCTTCTCTTTCCAAAGTGCGAGGGAGGAGGCGAGGGCAAGGATGCCTTCAATATGTGCGCTTTGCTTGGGGCGAGGGCTTCTCTGCTTTTCTTTCTCTATCTCCTTGCGCGCGCGCTGCGCGACCCTGGAACCAAACTGCGTCGGTGCGAAAAAAGAAACGTCTCGTGGCTAGCGTTACGTCCGGACGGAGCACTGAAACGCGTATACCTAACCCTCCCCCCCCCCCCCGCCCTCCCTCTCTCCCCCGTGAACCTAGGGAAGGCGGAGATTTGACGTAACTTGGGTTACGTCGGATCGTAACGCTAGACACTTCGTTCAAGAAAAGGCTCCTCTTTGCGCTTTTTTCTTTTCTCTTAATTCCGTGGATCTTTTTTTCTTTTGCCGTCTTTCGCAAGTTGTTTCGCTTTGCTTAGGCGAGGGCTTCTCGCTTCGTCTTTCCTATCTTCTGTGCGCGACGCGCGCGGCCTCGCGACTGCAGCCTGCGCTGTGCAAAGAAAAAAGCTCCTTGTTTTGTTTTTTTCTTGCTCTTGGTTCCGATGGATTTTTTTTTTTTTTGTTTTATTGTTTTCGCAAGCCGTGCTTTGTTTCGCTTGCAACAGGCGGGGCTTCTCCGCTTTCTCTTTCTTAACTCCTGCACGCGACGCGCTGACCCAAAATCCAAACTGCGCTGTGAAAAAAAAGAAAATCATATGCTTTCATCACTTTTGCTTTCGTTGGATCTTTTTTTTATTTTTTAACGCGTTTCACTGAGGCGTTTTTGTTCGCTCACGCTGCACGCGCGCATTCATTCGCGACCTTGTGCACCAGAATAGAAAAGTGCGGCTCATTTCGCGGGCGTGGAGGGAGGGGGTCAAAATTTACGGCGTCTCGGTGTTGGGGGTGCTGTCCAGTACGCGAGGGAAAAAAAAGATCGAAATTTTCTGAGAGCCGACTTGGGGGGTGCAAGTGCTCATTACGCGAGTGCGTTCATTGTGCGAGTAAATACGGTAATTAATTTTATGGGACATTATTATTCATAACCCATTGTCCAGCAGGTAGTTCTAAACATTGAAATAATTTCTTTGAAAAGAGCAGTTTCACATCAAGAGAGGCATCGCTGTCATCTTCCATCACTTGGCAAGCAAAGCCACCGGTCAACTCCGATGTCCCTGTCACCAGCATCGTCTGTGGAATTTGAAAAGTCTGCCTCACCAAACCACCCACGTGATGTCATTTTTAACAAGATAGCGTTAAAGGACACATGCAAAGGAAAAAAGAGCTTTTAATGCGAATAGCATTCTTTGGATACTTCACGCACTTTTCGTCTATCTATGTATCTATCTATCTGGCTATCTAACCTCTTACGCCGCGGGTCGATAAATAAATAAAAAAGACCGGCGCCGGCTGGGATTCGAACCGTTGACCCTTTGATCAGCAGGCAGACGCGCTAACCACAGAGCTATGAAGGCAGTCATTCAACGCACTCTAAACGGTTGTTTATATCTTACCATAGACGCGCTTACAGCGCTGTCACAGCTACCGGTGCGCGCGCGCTCCATGCACGAGGGCTCATTCCGCTCGTGAGGCTGAGCACGGCCGCTAGCTCACCCTCTCCCGCGCTCGGGAGAGGGTGATGTAGCGGCCGTGCTCAGCCTCACGAGAGCGGAATGAGCCCTCGTGCATGGAACGCGCGCGCACCGGTAGCTGTGACAGCGCTGTAAAGCGCGTCCTATGGTAAAGATATAAACAACTGCTTAGAGTACCGTTGGTTGAGACTAGCTGAGACGCCAGAAAGTCTGGTCGGTACCATTTTGAGTGTTTGTGCGTATGGCGCGTGCTTTGCTCGCCTTCCTAAGTGACACAAACGCACGTGCTGGGCTGCGGAGATCGTGCGCAGGGCTGTGAAAGTGTCAACAAATTTAGAATCGCCTCAAGAGTGGGCTGGCGTATCTAGAGTGTGCCGGCCACCTGACGAACGCGCATAACTCCGCGACCGCTTGATGCTATTCGCATTAACGTAGATAATCATCCCCCAAAAGGATGGTTCTGCTGATTTTTTAAACAGCTTAGGCAGGAAAAAAGGATATCAAGCAAAACGATTTTACGACGAAGACAAAAATAGCTTTGAGAGGCTATATTTTACGGCGCAAAACGAATTTGTAGTTAGTGCCCGCCGGATGCCGCCGCGCTGGTCACGTGGCGCCCCGCGCGCCGCCGCCCTGCGTCACCGCCCTGCGTCGCCGCCGCACGCTGAGCATTGTACGACGCTGCTTCAGCGTGTTTCTCCACGCTGCCGTCGCCGCACAAGTTTGTGTGCTTCGACCAGCCCCGCCGCCAGCCATCTCACCGGCGCACAGGTTCTATCACGTTCTGCTTGCGCTTTTTCAGGAGCTTCCCTCTGGGCTCTAAAAGTTGCTCATTAATCTTAGTTTTATGTTATACTTCAAACAGCGATGAATAAAGTCACTTTTAGATGCCATAGGAAGCTTCTGGCAGAGCGCAAGCACCATGTGACAAATATGGGCCCGTCACCGCATGATAAATAAGGGCCACTTTTCATGCGGCTGTCGCACGGCATAACTACAAATTCGTATATGCGCCAGTAAATACTAGCTCTAAAATTTTTTCTTCGTTCAAGTGTAAATTGTTTTATGATGTCGCTTTCTCCATCTAAGCTGCTTTCAAAAAAATGTTTTTCTCTTGCATGTGTCTTTTTAAGGAGCTCGTGTCGCAGAAAGTGCAGGCTTCGAGCGTCGTGATGTGAAACATACTGATTGGTCGATTAGGGTCAAGGACGTCACCGCCACATGTCCTCGCATTGGGAACGAAAGTGATTAACAAACACGACATGTAATGCAAATTAAAGGTTGCAGCATGCCCCAAATGATTTCACTTTATAAAGTAGTTTATTTGCTTTTAAAGGAAATATTTGAAGAATTTTAGGCGGGATTCAACTGCGACTTGGAGTTTGCGAGCCAGATACGCTACTGACTAGGCGTGCGTCTCTCCGCACTTCCTGCTCACTGGCAGGAAGAGGCATGAGAGAGCTAATGAGAAGACAATGCAAACGGGGCCCGATAACACTATCGCGTTCCACTCTTAAAAGCCGAATTTAAACTTCCCCACACAATTCCGCACGCAGTGCAGTGACACCAAAAGAGATTAGAATCGTCCCGCAACTCAAAGTTTCTCTCGTGCCTCCCGAACCGTCCCGACCCAAAGTCAGTGTAACAGTGATCTGCCCCCCGTCCCCTCCAAATGACCGATCTTCTCCCTGCGTGCCGCCTATCGCCGTGAGCAGACGACGCTTCACCTTCGAGTTTGAAGTTCTTTTAGGGCCCTTTCAGCAATGTCAAATTCTTTGAAACGGTGTGAGGTCGAAGAGAACGGGCACTGGACTTTTGTGAGCGACACGGGGGGCCACGTCGAGCCGGTTTTTCGTGGAATCTGTCTGGCGGAGTCATAGCCGAAACTATGGTTGACAGAGACACTAACCCAGTTGTTTTGGCCGTTTTTGACGATTTCCTTTTAGAAGTCGGAGAGCTCGTGGGGCACCTAAAAAGGACAACTTCGACCGATTCCCCGACTCACCGATCATCCTCAGTGCTACATGCGTCGAGCACCGCCATGTTTTCCTTTCCGAGGGAGGGTAAAAAGCCAGGAGGCGGCATCACTCCGGACTCTGATTTTCGGTATTTTAAAAGGAAGGGCCGTAGTGCGCTCGCAATTGCGTAAAAAAAAAAGAAGAAGAAGAAGTGTTACGAATGTTGTTATTTAATATTACAGAAATGTCGCTTACAAAGTTTCTAAATTTTCGTAATCGAATTACGTCAGAGATAAAAAGAAGCGAGGAGGTAAGGAGTGGGAGAGAAAAACGCCAAAAATAAAAAGGCGCGCGCAGGCGTGGAAATCTTTTCTTTTTGTTGCGTTCTGGTATTTTTGCTTTTTTGCTTGCCTATGACAACCATTTGCATTGTTTATGACAACAAAAACAAATACGACCTTCGGGATGTCAGTGCCCCTTTAAAGCGTATCCTCAGATAAGCCTGTCATCATGTCTGCTATATGCACGATGTATACGTGCAGTGCGGCGGCTGTCTGAGATATCAGTAAAGCTGAGCAAACAACTTAACGTCACAATCAAATAAGCAGAGAAATAGGCATAAAAGCATAGCTGGTATTTTGATGATAATGTATATTTATTTTCACTGTTGCAGGTACCACTTGAACGATCACAGAGCCTCGGAAGAAGCTGGCTACGTCAAGCCATGGATCCGGTAGCCCGGATGTCGTTTCGCTGCAAGGACTTCTCCCTGGAAGTTTTCGCGCTCTTCTTCAGCGTATCTCAAGCGACGTCAGCCTCCTTACTTCAACTCCTGCTCGAGATCAGCAGCTGCCTCAGCAATGATACAACCGTGCCCGACAGTTCAGCCATAGCGCAATGCGTAGCGATCGTCAACAACCGGACAGCACCGGTGGGTGGGCAAGCAGAAGAAGCCGTTCCACTGCAAGACATCGTCTTCAACCTCCCAACCATCAGCCTCATGTGCTCCCTTCTCATCTGCGTGCTCCTCGGGGGTTGGTCTGACTCCCACGGTCGAAAGCCACTCTTCATCCTACCCATCCTTGGCGCTCTCTCGAAGGACATATCAAGTGTCGTCTTTGTCCTGACAGAGTTCCTCTACGAAGGACCCATTTACGCCATCACGATCGTTTCGGGGATCCTGGGCGGTGTTAACCTCTTCATGGCGGGCGCGCTGTGCCATGTCAGTGACAACTCGGACCATAGGACCAGGACGCTCCGGTTCGGCGTGCTGTCCTTCGTCTTCTTCGTTGGCGGTGCGATTGCGACGTTCTTCGAGAAGGCCTGGAAGCCCGCGATGACGTCCGGAACGTCGTTGACGATGGTCGGCGGTGGACTCTTTACCGTCCTGATGTTCGTCGATCTGGTCTGTCTGATCGGAGTGACAGTCTGGGTGAAGGAATCGCTGCGCGTTCTGCCCGGGTACAGCGGCAACCCTTTTCAGAACTTCGTGTCCCTGCACTACGCGAAGAAAGTGCTGGATGTTGTGTACAGGAGGCGGAATCTCAACGGCAGGTCGTTCGTCATCTTGCTGTGCCTGGTGTTTTTGCTGAGTCGCTTCGTCTACTGTGGTAAGCGACTGTGTGATTCATATTTTTGCCAAACTGGCAAGCGGCTGCCTATAGACCGTTCCAGTAATACTCTTCTGCACGCTGCCATCGTTGTTATTGGGCCCGTTCTGAGCGTGCGCAATAGCTGTCCTTTATGATAGTGAAGGCCACGCATGCATACACAGCTCAATGATTCAGCATGTTTTGCTTCCGTGATAAGCTGTGCCAAGCTGTACAACGGCATGTTTTTTGCGCGTACATGCGTATTTTGACGGGGGCGCGCGGGCACTGATTTTGTAGCGGTTGACTGTTGATGAGAGGCGCGGAGGGGGGGGGGGGAAGGGGGGGAGAGGTCTAAGGTTAAAGGTTTACACTCTCTCTCGTCGGCTGGTGCGCAGGCGAGCAGGAGGTCTGGGCCGAGTACCTGTACGGCCGCTTCAGCTGGACGCACCAGACGTCGCTGCTGCTGGGGCTCCAATTTCTGTGCGAGGCCACACTCACGCTACTGGCGGTCTGCCTCGCCAGGAAGATGGGTATCCAGGACTCGTCGCTCGCCATCGCGGGAACGCTGTCCTTCGTCGCTTCGTCGGCACTCAAGGCGCTCAGCCTCTCCGGAAGCAGCATCGGATTCGGTGGGTGTCTCTAGAGGAACCGTGTACGTCTCTTACTCTATGGACGCGCGCCAGATTGAGCCGCCATTGCCGACCTTCACTTGTCTTGCCGAGATGCTGAGCTACTGAAGCGGGCGTTGACAAAGGCCTGTGCTTGAGAGAACGACGCAGTAGCACCTAAAGATGGAAATAACCGTCATGCTGTGGCAATGATGAAGTGAAGCGAACGGAATAAGAAGGAGGTGGGAAGAGGTGGGAGGACGAGTATGACCATTCCGTGACGTCATGGACTTTGCGCGCAGAATTTAAAAATAAATCTCGCGCCGTCAATATTGCATTAAATGTTTTTTTTTCGCGTCAAATTTCTTGACACGCGTGTTCCAACCAAGCTGTTTAAAAAAAAAAGTTTGTTCTGTCACTTTAGGGGTCTTTAAGAGTGTAAAGCATTTTTAGCGTGAATACAATGTTCTCGCATGCTGCGAAATCATTAGTATTCAGTATGAACACAATGTACTGTAGTATGAATAAAATGTTTCCGTTCTATTTGCGTAAAGTACATTCGTGGCTTGTATACAGTTGGCAGGTTTCCGCGAGACGTTGCGCGGCAAGGCGTTACGCTTGACCTTTAATTGTTTTGCTAAATTTAGCAGGTATTGTTCAAATACATACTACTAATGTCTCGGTGTCAGTGGAAAAAGAACAGCGGAGCAAACTCGATGGGCGTTTCGTGGATAGTTTTGCATGCGCCGTCGTGGGCGGCGAAGTAAATCGAACCAACGCATGTCTGCCTGCTCTCGCTCGCCAACGAAACGTGCCAGCGGGGCAGTGCGACATCATACCAGAGGGTTCTTCGTGCGGGACACGTTCTGTTGTCCCAGGTCATTTGTCAGCAAGATGAAGGTTGTGTGATTCTTTTTAAATTATTATTTGAATATATTATACGAATGTGCGCGCCGCAGAAAAAAATTGTATGATGTATCGTTCGATATGTTTGACTCCAGCGAGAATGCAACACTTGTGCTCAACTTACATGGTGATAACAAATTAGAACTATACCTGTGATTGTATTTAACATATTAGGACCTGACCCACCACCAAGAAAAATAAAACCTGGAAGAGTTTTGCTGTACTACTTCCAATCCTGCATTCTTAGCTAAAGTTAAAGAAAAAAAAATATCTGCCCCGTTTGGTCCCTTAGATGCGCTATCCGAAATAGTTCCGCGAACTATTGAGTCACTATCTTAGTATTACAGTCAAGCCCGTTTAGAACGAACAGCAGGAAACATTTACTAAAATGAATTTCTGCTACGATGTAGTTCGATATAGCAAAGAACCAAGAACTTCTCATGGTTCTTGTAAAGAAGCTTCTTCTGCTCACAGCATGAACAAGCGCTTAAAGCGTTGTTTTTTGCAGCGTAAACAAATTTTTTTGCTTATCTACCTTCTGGATAAGCTATCTTCATGAGACAAGCACTTGGGACAAATTTTTTTGCAATATTTAGCTGCCACAGTGACGTCAATCTAGTTCGCGGTTGCAAGCTTTTGGAATTTGACAATCTCTGCAGATTTTCATTTCGATCGCCGCGGAGTAGGCTAGTATGACGATTGCTTGTCACGTATTTAGAAGCTTCTCGGGGAAACGTTCATAAAGAGCTTTCTCGCGGATTCGCACATCGGCTGAAATGCCGCAAAACCGTCGTCCTGCGTAATGCAGTTCCGCAAAAAATCGCGTTGTTGGCGCGAAAAATTGTTGGGAAGTTTTAACAGGCTGTTTAACGGTCACGTCGGTCGCAAGAGTTACCCTTTAGTGGCAGGTTATTTTCGCCTAAATAAAAATTAGAAATGATATGAACGAACCTTTCTTAACGTTGATGCCTACTTTTGAGGAGCCCAAAAAAGTCCAAGAAGAAAACATCCCCCCAAAAAATGTTCGAAAGACTTTTTTTTATTTATTGCAGGTTTGCCAAAACAAGAAGGCCATTTTTTTATATATAGACCGTACGGTGCGGGGACGTGGAATTTCTGTATAAACATATAAATGATTTGTTAAATATTTAAAGATAAGATAATATTCTCCCAAATAAACTATACCATATGACATTTTTAATTGGGACTCCTCGTGTTATGCGTTATGTTAATTGTTATGTTAATGTTAAACGTCGACACAACATGTTAATGTTATGTGAATTGAAACCAGACTTGAGCCCGTTACTTGAAAAATGTAATGGATTACAATTACAAATTCCGAGCCTCAAATGTATTGGATTACCGTTAGAAGTTATTTTCGCTGAAAAGTAACGGTTTACTTTACTCGTTATGTTACAAATTACTTTCACGTTACTACTCCCTGTACACTTATCAGAAGAAAACTAAAAGCAAAAATAAAATATTGTATTTAAGAGAAAGAATGCAGGTGCACTCCGTTCACCTGTAAGCTGTCAATGTAGCGAAAGCGGCAACCGCACCCGCCATTTCGCTATATATCTTACGGCCTCCGGAAATGATCCCTGGAATTGTGCAGACAAAGCTAGCGGTGCGCATGCTCAGTAGAGCGTCTACCTCCGCTAGGAGATCAACAAGATACCGCCTTCTGGGCGTTGACTTCTTGTTCTTTGTTTTTCGCATATTTGTAAATGCCTCGCACGTTGTTTCTAGTGCTTCTAGTGACCGGTCATACAAAAAATCGTGTTTTATTTTCGGTTGTTCTTCACTTCACGATGTTTTCTGTTTTGTTGAACGTGCTATCCTTATGCTGCCGAAGTGCCTGTTCACATATTGCTCCAGTTTTTTTGTATTACGTTCATCTTTTTAAAAAGTAAGAAGTCATTAAAGTAATCCGTTCCCAATATTTGTAACGAAATTACATTACAAATTACTGCCGCAAAAAAAGGAACGTGGCAATTACAAAATTACTTGAAAAAGTAACGGATCACAAGTAATCCGTTACTTGTAACGGATTACATCCAAAGTTTGATTGAAACGAAGTGTCATAGCTTAACGATTGTGTCCCCTTAATCTGCTCCGCCTAAAGAGACGAAAAAAGAACTGTGATAAAAAAAGAAGATTATTACCGAGGTATTAAGATATGATAAAAACGAGACAATAAACTCAGTTAAATTATCTTGTTGTCGTGGTGTGAATATGAAATCAAATGGGCACCCCGGGGCGTGGAAGGAACCATTCCAAGGCATGTCTCATCCTATTATGGTTCATGTATATTATAGACCAACACGATATAGACCAACACGCTTCACGAACCAAGTGTGGGCACCGCGAGTGCGCAGAAACCAGATTCGTTTGAAGTAAAATGTCTTGCGCATGCGCCGCGTCGACAGCAGCGCCACGCACAGCGCGCCGTGACGGTCAATGCCGATGCGTTGGTGCATTACGCAACACGCAGTTCGGCAGCGCATTCTGCAAACGGGTCTTGCCATATCTACCAAACAATAATTCTATATTGGAAAGGCCAAATGTCAAAACCGTATGTTTTAATTTTTTTGTGTGCGTGTGGTTTTGGGCCTTGGTTTGGAGTGCGGTTTATGTGACTTTATTTTCCGTTTTCCCCGCATTATCTCGTGTTTCGAGATTAGAGCTGCCGCAGCTATAGTTGCTGCGGTCTTTTCGCCTGCCAATGCCGGTGTACCGGTTCTGGTTGGTTTCGGTCGGTTTACGGGCGAACGACGCAACTGCGGGGAGGGCCGGGAAGCAATACCGAAGCACGGGGGAATGTGCTGTTTGACTAAACTTACGTGTAAACGCGGTAGAGTGCAGCAAATACGAAACACAAAAAAGCGAGAACGTATCACTTTGTTCCTCTTGAACTAAGTATGCATATCTTGCTGTTTGGTCGCACTCGGGATCAATCATCCAGCGTCATAAAGTGCGCCTCGCAATTATCGCTTACCAATAAATACCTGTTATTGTAATTTAATGTTTTCTTTTTTTATATTTGTATAGTTCTGTTACGGTTCGTTTCAGCCGTCATTATCGGCGCCTTGTCACCCCTGATGACAATTGCAGCCCTGGCCCTGCTTTCGAAATTGGTTCAGCCCGAAGAAATGGGTGAGTGCGCCGAGTGATTCCACCTAGATAAACCCGAGCACTAATCAGTTTTTTTCTGTGCCCTTTTGACATAAGGCGAAACTGAAATAAAGCAATCGAGGAGAGCTCTGAACAAATATGCCGTCTATACAATCTTAATCTCGTTCTACTTGGAGAACCTAAGTGGAACGAGAAAAAAGTTCCGCGTAACCAGTAGGAAC
Organism: Ixodes ricinus; assembly: GCA_037355805.1. NCBI lineage: Eukaryota > Metazoa > Arthropoda > Arachnida > Ixodida > Ixodidae > Ixodes > Ixodes ricinus. The sequence continues at coordinate 4,199 of JAZHYW010033075.1, read as the reverse complement.
CGTTTCCTTATACTTCGTAGTTTATAGAGAGTAGTGATGCAGATAGTTGTAATATCTCATAGTTTATACAAAACAGTGTTTCCGATCATTGATAGTCTTAAACACTAAATGTAAGAAAAAATAATTCTGGCAGTTTTAACTGGAGCAGATTGCCGCTTAAAGGGGTACAGAAACGAAATTCAAAATATAGGGAAACCTTTCCGAAATGGGTGAAGTATTACCTATGATATCTGTAAATGACAATCGCACGCTCGTATTTTGAGCGGACGGCTATGTTTATCGTTTCAAGCGTCCGATTCTAGCGAACTCTTCGAAATCGGCCATCGAGGCGCGCGATGCGTCATGGGAACTCTGTCGCAATCGTGACGTCAGGCTCCTCAGCACAGCCAAAGGCTGGCGTGATTACGAGCGCCGCCACGTGGTGATTTTTGCATCTCGCGTTTCGGAGGAACAGAGGACTGCACAGCTGCACGACGACCGTCGTGACGTATTCATTTCGGCCCTTGTAGTCCGTGATGCGTTCCGCCATGATCTTCGAACTCGACGTGGACGAAGATTTCGACTACCAAGGGGACTCGGAGGAAGTCAGCGAGGACGAGTAGTCACTCTTGCACATGGTAACGGACAGGCAATTCGGGCAGGAACTGTACGAACTATCCGACAGACCGACCGTCCGCTTGACAGAATCTGAAGGGGGTCGGAGTTGCCAAGAAAGGTCTTGTATTTATAAATGATCGGTCAACTTGGAGGTTTTCACTATTAGGTGTTTTTTAATAGCGTGCTCACTTACCAGTTTGCTTCGCTTTTCGTGCGGTTCGCTAAGCTTTTCTGCTTTTCTTTTCTCGCAAAAAAAAAAAAAAAAAAAGTCGGCACAAGCCTTGGTAGCAACCGTATATTCTTGGTAGGAAGACCCAGACTCCTGAAGACAGTGGGTCGCCTTTCATAGTCCCCATCGCCAAAATGGTCACCGTACAGGCGATCGGTTTTGACCGGCGCCCGAGAGACGACGGACGTGCGAGACGGATCCGCACGCTTCGGATTTTCTCATTGGTCGGAAACTCGTGGGTCGGTGTCTCGCAGTTCAGCACGCTGTTGCCGCAGCCCTCTGCCGCACAATAGGGCGGCATCCTGCGCGCAAACGTGATGAATGAACCCAGAAACAACTCGGCGGTATCAGAACAATCGCGCACCGCGCGAAGCAGCGCGATTGCGTCATCGCGTTCAAGGCTAGGGTGTCAATATGAGTACGATGTACTACCGAGGGAGGCGCCACTGCGGGAGGAGCAACATGTCACAATCCCCCAACAAAGCTTCGGCCCCCAATTACCAGGGGCAGAGTGGGAAATCGTTTTATTTGTTTTAAAATTACTTTCCTTCCGGTCGCGAACGAAAGACTGATGTTTCTGGCTGCTAGTGCGACGTGGTTTATATACCTAAGCAATCAAATGAGGCCTAAAATTTCGTTACCGTACACCTTTCAGTGGAACAGAGCAAAGTGGAACGACATATAACTGAAATTACGATCTACATAGCACCGACTTGTTCCAGATGAGGAAAAGGAAAACAATGCGAATAAATTCACCGTTCCACATATAATCCCCGATCCACATAAAAGTTGACTTACTCCAGATAGAATACGTGGACTAATTCCAACTGGAACGAGCTGTGTGGAACCAGGTTTGGAGTGTAGTCACGGACATCCTAAGAAATGCAGGGCGTGTCGAGTCCCCGGGCATCTCATTATCTCTTTATAGCCGATGAGATTGCAGCATTAGCCGATACGAACGCCGAAGAACCCATCACGAAGCAAGAGGTTGGACCACAATAAGCCACACCCCTGCGTTCTTTAATCTGTTAGCGACTGTGGATACTCTTCCCTGTTGGCGGTCTCAAGTCCTTCTCGAAATATCTTTCGCGATTTGACGAAAGCTGGGCTTCTTTCAGCTTTCACTTTATCAGCATGAACAAATGATTAGACGAATTATGGACTTAATGAAGTTTAATATTGCTGCGTTCATGGCCCTGAAGGAACGCTACTCCATACTTAAGGATTCGCGTTTATTCTTAGCCCAAATATTCGACGCTCGAATGTTCGAGATACCCATGGTCTGTAATAGATAGGGAGGCCAACATGGCCTCGCCGGAGCCAGCTTTTCCCTAGCTCGACGCTCATTCTAGGCCGAATCGTTCGATGTACTGAGGGTAAGGGATGAGGTCGCCAGCGTGGCCTTGCCTACAACCGCGACAGTGTAATTAATGGAGTTAATGGCCGAATTAAAGCGTAATTGTGTCCGGACACGGACACAACTCTTTCATGGCGCCAGCGCACAGCATTCACGGACTAGCAAACCGAAGCTACTGTGACGAAACATCTTTGTAACCCAGAGCAGGCGGTAGAGAACAGATTTCCGCGAACTGGTCCGCGTGTGCTGCCTGCGATTGATGAAGTTGAGTGCGCTTGATTTTCGGTGATTTTGTGCTCGCGTCACCGCCATTAAAGCGGACGCTTTCGTGACTACCGATTAGTGGCACCACTGCAGACCTTATGCTGCTGCAGGATATTTGCGACTCCAGCGGAGTGAATTCTATCTCCGTTTTTCTGCGCCTAAAGGGGGCACGTGACGTCACGGATGGGAGCCATAAAGCCGCATGTCACGCGGCTCATTCGTGCATCGTACAAAAGATGTGGCATTCGCTTCACACATATGTGTGCTTCAAACATGTCCGCAGAAAGTTCTCGTATGACCCATCTTACAGGAACGTCATACAAGGAAGAAACACGCTTTAGACCGGGTCTGTAGACGGTCTTTTTACGGTGTATAAGTATAGTGTGACCACGGCTCAAGGGTGCGCCACCGAAACATGTCGCCGCTAATAGTTCTGAATGCAATTTGATTGCAAAGTAACGGCAGTTTGATCACTTCCCTGTTCTAGGATGCCTGTTTGCCAACGTGGCTGTGCTGAGCGTCGTGGCGCCTGTCCTAGCCACCGTCGTGTACCGGGAGTTGTTCGCGGCCACCTGGTGGAAGGCGTCCCAGTTGGTCTACCTCCTTTCCATCCTTGTGGCGACGGTCGTAGGCCTGCTGCTGATGTGAGTAATCCGCATGCATAGATCAAATACACTAGGAGAATGCAGCTCCGCTCGTTTGCGTTAGACAGCGCGCTTATAGCGCCAAATCCTCCCCTAGCGGTGTCCGAGAGAACGAATGCGGACCCCGCTTTCCGCACTTCGAGGGGAGGTAACCCGGCGCACACCGTCCGCCGAGGCAGCAGAGACGGCTGTGTCTCGACCGGCACTCGCGTAGATCACGATGATAGATGGTAAAGCCACAACTCCCAATTCTTTGGGAAAATCCCGAGGCTGTGGCGTAAATTGGCGCTCGGACTACGTAAAGCCTAGCTGTCGGTGCCAAGGCCATCGAATTTGCTTAGATAACTAGGCCGTAGTGCCAGAATTATGACGTCACCAACCAAAGGCCAGAGCGGGGCACTGATTGGACACGAGTGCCGCGTCAGCGTTCGGCTGGGACTCGTGTCCAGTCTGTACCCGCTCTGGACTCCGGTTGGTGACGACATAATTCTGGCACTATACGGCCTTGTTACCTAGATGTTGCCTTTTGTTTCCCACTAAACCCACCTATAGTAAGTGGATACACACTGATCAGCCAAACCATTTTAAGTGCCTACCTAATACCTTGTTGATCCACCTTTGGCACGCAAAGCAGTTGCAGGGGTAGTCTGCTGCAGAGACCCATATTCAATATACAGTCTGATTTATTGTGTGTTCGGAAACACTTGCGTTTTGACCTGCATTGTATCTATAAGTCGAGGCGCAGGTAGCTGCCTATTTTCTTCACCAAGCGGAGAAAGCCTCCGACGATCTTTCTATCATGAAGCGTGGGCACGCTCTCGGCACACTGCCGTTCTTCCACTTTTGCTATAGACGCTTTGCAGCAGCTGTTAATGGGCGCCGCCATAACTGACCTTCAGTTTTTGTTTCCTCTTATTCTGTTCGCTTCACCTCGTCACTGCCACAGAATGACGGGTTATTGCCACCTTAGGTGCTACTGCGTCCTCCTCCCCAGCATATAGGCCTCGGCGGAGGCTCATAAACGCCTGCATCAGTGGCTCGGCATTTCGGTAAAACAGGAGAAGGTCGGCTATGGCGGCTCAATCTGGCGCGTGTGTAAAGCGTCTAT
>JAZHYW010033074.1:0-11855 GCA_037355805.1 Ixodes ricinus | reverse complement strand
GCTGATTGCGCCAATGCCAACGACATATTTTCTTAATCGGCGCCCATCGCAGCTGAGCGGAATGCAATCAGATACGTTGCGCTACAGCGACAGCATGGGACTGGCCCAATACTCCGGAACGCCCGTCGGAAAGTGCGGCGAGTCCTCCGATGAAAACTTCAGTTCCTCGTCGGAATCGGACGACAAGGAGTGGCGACACCAAGGAACGGAGTGTTCGAAGTATACACGGATGACCTTAGACCTGGGGTCCCTCAAACCGATGAGCCTGCACCAAGTGCTTCGACGTGTTCTCTCGAGTGGCAAATGGCAATACTGCAGCTGCTTTTCTGTTTTTGTTTAAGCTCCGGACTGCACAAACTGTAATTCTGGCACTTGCAACAAGCACGTTAGCCACGACTGTCGTTCGTTGTTACTGAAGAGACGGGAACAACCGCTCTGCGCCGCGCGTACTCATTCCTGCAACCACTGCAACAAATGCACGCAGGTCCTCAGCCATCACGGCCGCTTCTCCGCCGCCGTCAGCTGTTTCCGCGGTGCCTTTATCACGAGGGGACGCACTGCCAGTCACTGGCGTAGCAGAAATCGGACAGCGTTTTCTATGGGCTCAAGCTTTATTAATTTTTAATCTTTCAAGATTATCAGGATAGGCTCGCAGGGTAGAGTGGATGAAAAAAGGAAAGAAAAAGATGCAGTACGCCGACTTGGACGATCATGACTTCAACAACATGACTTTACCGGACAGTACAGATCTCGCCACACGCTTTTTACTGCGATTGCAAGAGACGATGTAATCTTGAAGCAGCAGTATAACAACGTAGAAATATGATTTCTTGATCACATAGACGTTGCGGGCGTTCAGGAATGCTAACGCTAATCACTTTTCTCGGGTGATGAAAACGCGTCAAAATTCGCAACCTTCATATACGCCGTTAAATATAGTACGCACCAGTAACTACATTGAACTTGAAAACACGCATGGAAGGCGCGAAATCAGAAATGCGAGGCGATGTTCGAGGACACAAATGCTAAGAAAGTCACCACTGTAGTCGAAATAAACAAACACGACGGCACGACCGCTTCTGCTATCTCATGAGCGTGCCGCCACAACATCGCCGCACAGAGTAGATGGATCGTCCATTCTAGGATGTGCTGGGTTATCATCGCGACACACGACGAGAGTTCAGTCAAGAATAGCGCTCTACGCGAAACGATGAGCTTCCACTACGCCGACCACGTCGACGATCCCAACCGACGCCATATTTGTCAGCAGATAGCAGGAACCGCGACCGGCATGCAACGCGCGCGGCCGAGCGCTCCTCATCAGACGACGCTCGTGGGTTGGCGGAGCAGGCGCAGTCTGATCCTTCTTTACTTCGTTTACCACACGACAGATGGCGCGTATATAGCTCGAAGCACTATAAAATTTGGAAATTTCCGTCATGTCGCTAAATATGCTACAAAATGTGGTTCAGAATATTCTTTAACAAAGCTTTTCAGAAACATTCGCCGGACTATTTATTTGTTTATGATCGCGATGCTGGTGAGATCGTTTCATCGTGGGTAGCGCCACTTCGAGGGCGAGAGAGAGAGGGAAAGGGCGACCGGCGCTCCTCCTTGCTGGTTGCGTAGAAAGGGTGAAAGTCCCGGACGAGAGGCTTCGCCGGTCTTTGGTGTATGCATTGCCCGAACTTCCTTCGCGCTTTCTTCTCTGCTTTAAACTCCCGACTTAACTCGGGCCTCAGGCCTTCGATGGCGACGAAATCCCCGGTCGTCGGGACACCATTGCTCGGTTATATGTGGTGCACGAATAACGACAGAAAGCGTCAAATACTGCCCGAGGACCTATGTAGCTTGCACGGAATCCGGCGAGTGCGGCTGCAATGGCTTCTAAGCTCCATTGCTTTTCACGTGACCCCGATCTCCTGGCGGCAGGGGTTGCCCTCCGTAAACCGAAAAGACTGTTGCTCCAACGCCGCTCTCTCGACTGTGCTCGGAACATTTTGTGCACGGACTTTTTGTAACTTAATTTACCTTAATAGCCGAGTATTTTCAGGTGGAGACACTGACTGGATTTTATCATCTGCAATGCTTAGTTGAAGGCTCATTTCCGCCTCGCAGGCTGTGGTATGAAATTGTCGAAAAACTAGTTCTATCGGTTTACCTGAATCGCGATCTCCTGCGCGGTGCCAGAGAGCTGGAACCCATGTTGACTGTCGCAACGCGGCTAGATTCTTCTTATTTTCAGGAAGTGGGCCGAACACCAGCACGCACGGCACATGGGCTCCCAACTTGAAGGCCGCAGTTCGCGTTTTCCTTGTGACGTCGCCATTGGAATTAGTACCACCGGCTGCCTAACATCAAGACCGATCGATTGACACCAATTTCATCGCAATCGGACCGACCATTCGTCCAAAAATGGCACTTGAAGACCGGACCAAGCCGCCTTTAGAACCTAGGCCTAACCTCGCCACGACGCTGGCGGCTGCGGCTGCGGCTGCAGCTGCTATGCCGGAGCCCCCGGCGAACGATCAATCCCCAGCAGTGATGGAGCCAAACCCCAACGACGACACAATGGAATTCGACGAGCTAAGTGGCCGTACGTTATCCCACCCCGGCCCGTGGAAGCAAATGCTCAGCGACAGACGTAAAGCCAAGCAGCAAGCCTTTTCAACGAACACGCAGCCGGCGCCCGGTAAGCCTAACAGCTCTTCTCGTGTTCCGCGAGCCCCCAGACTCCCCGACACCGATTATAAAGTCATATACCGCCCGAGAGACGGACTACGCATCGCGGCTTGGAGCGACCGACAACTTACAGCAAGCATACAAAAAGCCAGCCGAATACCCGAAGGAGCCTTCAACCAACGCGTGGTAATTCAAGTGCAAGCAGTCCAGAACCTCATCGTGGCCAGCACCCCTTACGACACTTACGCCGACGCCCTAAGCGACGTCACGTCGCTACAACTGGAGGACGCAACGTATGAAATCTCGCCGTACGTTAAGCCTTTCCCTGGAACAGTGCGGGGAGTCATACACGGTTTAGACCCCGGAACCACCACGGAGCAGCTCCCGAACATCATTGCCTCTCCGGGACCTAAAATACAACAGGCAAGAATGCTAGGCAAGTCCACATCTGCAGTTGTAACATTTGAGGGCCCGCACGTCCCTTTCTACATCCATGCTCACGGATTGTACACTCGCTGCCGCCCATACAGACACTCCATCCAGTGTTGCTCGCTCTGTGGTGACATTGGGCACAGACGGGACATCTGCCCTAATCCAGAGGTGACTGTGTGCGAGCGGTGTCATGAACGAAACCCCGCGCCGGAACACACGTGCACCCCAAAATGCAAGCTGTGTGGACTCGACCACCTGACGGCTAGCAAAGACTGCCATAAGAAGCTCCGCCCACCACCACCGCCACTACACGTCCGGGAGCGCCTTGCTCGGACTACGCCGACATTCCAGCGGCAGCCTCATCACCAGGTCCCAGCAGCTCACCCACCACCTTCCCCTCAAGCGCAAGCCAACACCCAACGACGCCACTCCCCTTCGCAACAAGGAAGCTGGTCCACAATTGTCGCTCCCCCAGAAACGGCCCCGAATGATTTCCCCCATTGCCAGCACAGATAGCCTCTGTGCAAGATAAAAACAGCTGCATCAAAATACTAGAACGGGAGAATGCGCAACTAAGAAAACAACTTGAACTGCAAGCGGAACGCACCGAGAAGTTAGAACGTCGCATAGAAGAGCTAGTGACTCACTTAGAAACAATCACGAATGCACCGGCGCAGAGTGCTGTGCAAGCAACGCCCACACCGCACCCAACGCAACAGCCCTCCGTGTTTCCAACCCTACAAGATATTGGAAGGCTCGAAAAATTAATTCACGACCTTGGCCAAACAATTGAACGCCGTATCGATGCGATTGAAAAAAGGCAGGAAGCCAACGAGACAGTCAAGCGCAAGACGCGAAAGAAGACCAAGCAACCCGCCCCCAGTGACCAACCTAGAATTACGCCCTCCGACGATGAATGGGAACAGTCCCATAGTGGTGAACCCTAAAAGGTCTCCCCAACACCACTGATGATTTGGCAATGGAATTGTCGCTCATACCGCGGCAAGCAAAATTCACTATCACTGTTTGCAAGCATACATTCGCCGGCCGTCATCGCTCTTCAGGAAACTGGCACAGATCAGATAACGCTCAGGGGGTACACCGCGTTTATTACCGATCCTGACTCACGAACGGCCATTTTGGTCCAGACAACTCAGACAGCGCAGGCGCACACCCTCCCCACAACCTTGGACTATGTTTTCGTAGAACTCATCCCAAAAAAGAAGACACAAGCCAGCCTTTTCATCCTCAACATATATAGCCCCCATCGTCACCCCTCAACGAAATTGACCGCCTCTTCAAGACCGTTAGACAAAGAACAAAAGGGCACGGACTGGTGATCATTGGTGATTTCAACGCGCATCACACAGTCTGGGGTTACCATAGGGACAACAAAAAAGGACGGCAACTCCATGAGGGAGTATGAGTGTGTGAGCACCGTAAAGGGAGTGAGGGTGGTGAGCGCGAGGATTACGAGTGCGTAAAGACCGTGAGTGCGTGAAGGATGTCAGGGCCGTAAGGGCGGTGAGGGACTAGGTGGCATCAGTTCGAGAGGAATCTGAGCTCACATGAAGCGCTTGCGTTTGCGTGACGGGGCGTGTGCGAGACGATGAGTTCTCCGTGAGGCCTGATTTTGCTTGAAGCCGTTGAGAATTTGCGAGGAGTCGCGCGGGTATTGTGACCTCTTGCGGCCATACCTCGGCCAAGCTCACTCATGAAAGCCCTCACTCACCCTTACTCACCCTCATCTTCACAGGTGAGGTGGGGTGATTGAGTTAATGAACTCCGAAAATTCGCGAGTGTGAGAGTGAGTGAGAACCGGTGAGGACCATGAGGGGTGTGAGTGGTGTGAGGACCGTATACGTGCGTGAGGGGTGCGATGGCCGTGAGTATTCAGTGAGGGTGAGTGAAGGGCTGAAGGTGACTGTGAGGGTGAGAGTGAGTGAGGGGCTGAGGGGTGAGTGTAGCTGTGAGGTTGAGGGTGCGTGAGTGAGGGTCTTAAGTGAGTGTGGCGTGAGGGTGAGGGGTGAGTGTGGGGAACCGAGAGTGCCGACCCCTGTTCGCAGCACACAAGAACACAAGACGCGGGCTAAGTCAGATATCCAACACTCTGGAGCACCCAACTAGTACACCTAACGCGGGAGCGGCGCCCAGAAGAGCACTTTCGCCAACGTTTTTAACCACTCAGCATGACCGCGGAACCTGACGCTCGCTAGATGGCGCTACAGTATGCAAAATGGCGCTACCCACAATAAAACGGTCTACCATTTTATCGTGGAACGATCGAAGGCAGCTCACTCCGGCTTGAAGGTGTTTATAAACGTTTTATTTGAGGATCCCGTGTCGACGAGTGTGTCTTTTGTCGAGAACTGAAAACAGCAAAGTCGAGATGGGCCTATTGCCGGAGCGAGTCGATCAATGATTCAACGATTCGAAATCGATGCATGAGCATGTTTCAACTTTCAGCAACAGAAATTGAAGGTTTCTTTCCAGCTACATTATGTACTAATTTTGAAAATAAGAAGAATCTAGTCGCGTTGTGACGGTCAACATAGGTTCACGGCTCTCTGGTATCGCGCAGGAGATCGCGATTCAGGAAAACCGATAGAACTAACTTTTCGACAATTTCCAGCCACACCCGGCGGCGGAAATGAGCCTTCAACTAAGTGTTGTAGATGATAAAATCGAGTCAGTGTCACCACTTCAAAATATCAATATTAAGATAAATTCAGTTACAAAACGTTACAAGCTGAAACAGCAATTATCACGAGAAAACTTGCACGCACCTTGCGAGCGTACCCCATGTTCATCGACGGTACAGCGTTAAGTCGGTGCGCGCTCCATTCACAAAATGTTCCGAGCACAGTCGAGAGGATGGCGTTGGGGAAAAGTCTTTTCGGTTTACGGACGCAACCCACTGCCGCCGGAGATCGGGGTCATGTGGAAAGCGATGGAGCTTAAAGACATTGCAGCCGCACTCGCCTTGCCGGATTCCGTGCAAGCTACATAGGTCCTCGGACAGTATTCGACGCTTTCTGTCGTTATTCGTGCACCCTATAACCGAGCAATGGTGTCCCGATGACCGGGGGACTGTCGCCATCCAAGCCCGTGGCTCTAATTAAGTTTGGGAGTTTAAAACAGAGAAGAAAGCGCGAACGAAGTTCGGGCAATGCATGGGCAATTGATCGATTAACCTTCCGATTAATCGATTAAGGCTTTAATCGCGATCAAATTTTTTAACCGGTTAATCGGTTTTTTAATCGGTACTCAAAAAGAAGTCAACTGGACGCACGCATGGCTCTATCCTGGACGACCTGCCCGAACTAGGGGTGACTCATGCCCCCCCTCCCCTCCCTTAAAGAAAACGCTGCGTGGCGTGTATCCGGTCGTTCTGTCCCGAGCGGTTTTCCGTTCCCAGCCAGGTGCTATGAGCAAGGTTCAATTCTCGCGCTCGCGAAGCGTCACGTGTTCGAGGATATACATTACAGTTCTGCCGAGGCCAGACGAACAAGCCGGGCCCGCAATTGATCCCCGCGCGACCGCGAAACTTCACGTCTTGAGGATCTATTACACATCCTGCCCAGGCAAGACAAACAAGCAGAAAAACAAGCTCGGAAGCAAACAACGCCATGGTTACTTATTCCAGTATTCGGCCCGTAAAAATGGACGAGTTCACGAGTATGAAAGGCAATCTCGCTGGAAAGTTTGGGTTTAAAGTAAACTCCAGCGGTGAAGTTTTTAACTCGAAGGAAGTCCACTGCATCATCTGCAAAAAGCCGTTTTCGTACAGTGGAAGCGTAAGTTCGCTTCAGTATCACCTACGAGCGAAGCACCCATGTACGCCGCTGCAGCAAGGACCATCCGCCAAAACGCAGACAACAATCAACGCCTTCTCATCGAGGCCCCTTTTTCTGAAAAAAAGAAGAAAGCATCACCCAAGCCCTGACTTCTTGTCTTCCTGTCGAAGAATGTGGACAAACTTCTTTCTCTTCGGAGCTGGAGCAAAAATATGTGAGTCTTTGAATTGTTGAACTATATGTATCCTCAATTCTAAATGTCCTTTGCGCCGTGTAACAGAGAGTAAAATAAGTCTTCAAAGGCAAGACGAGTTGTTGCATTCTTTTTAATATATTATTTATAAAAATCAACGCAACCGATTAATCGATTAATTAATCGATTAAAGGGTGGCGATTAATCGGGTTAAAATTTTTAATCGACGCCCAGCCCCGCCGTAAACAGATATTACTTACCTTTTGTTTATCAAGATGACTTATCTACGAGCTTTCATGCATCGCATGTGTATCTAATCCCGCTACGGTCCATAATTGGTACAGGATGAATTAAAAGTGAATGAACGCTACAGATGCTATAGCCGTACCATCAAAAGTGCGGTGGCTTCAGAGCACCATGGAACAATTTCCAGCGCTCTTCTTCCTAATTGTTCCGAAGTGGTATTTGGGCCGACTTGCGTAGCGTATACTGCTTGCGCTTCTCGTGCCTTTTTTTTCCACCAACTTTCTGCAAAATAGACATGTGAATAAGGAGGCAGCCAGAGTAGGGAAGAAACACGAGGTTCGTGCACGAAGCAACAGCGCCGTATACACGCACGCTCGCTTTTCTCCAGTACGCTGAATTTGTAATTATCGTCATGTTATCTCGAAGAAAGGAGGCGGAAAAAAAAAGAACTCTTCGAAAAGCACGAACGGTACTGCAAGCTGCCATGTATTTCCTAAATTATTTGAGAAGCTGTCGTCGACGTAATGTTTGTTCCAGTGACGGTGTCTGAATCGCTTCCTCGACCGGTGTGTTTAGCGTCTCCTGTCCCACCCGTGCATTAAAAGTGATCCTGAACTGGCAACCAAATCACGTCAGAGAAGCCGACGAGTCGTGTTGTCGGATTCCGCCTGTCATGTCGCGGCCGGCGACATGACAGGCGGAAACCGAGGAACTACTTTTTTTTAGGACGCGGTAAACGCACCAGTCGAGACGCGATCCTGGCACCACAGTTCCCAATAAACACATTTCACAAGTTCGTCAAGCAACACTGGGGTCCGCCGCCTAGGCTAGGTGGCGCAAGCTACCGCCCGTTATAAAAGGTACAGCTCTTAACATCTATCCATCCATTTTTGGGGTTTCTGGGCGTTGCTTTCTGCGCGCGAAGCGTGTAATTGGATCCGAGTTCACGCCGAGTGCTGACGCAGCATTCGTGTCCGACATAATAGGACCCGAGTAAACGCCAAAAGCTGACGCAGCTTCAAAATACCCTAAGACATGGCGGCCTCAGTTAGAGCACTGTCCCAGCGTCATGACACTGTTCAACGTTTACGCTTGATTGATTGAGTAATCGTTCATCGAGCCTTCCGGGAAACAAAAAAACGACAGGGTTTAACAGTTTACAAGTTTAGATAATGGTGACTTTGGCGATTTACATTAATACAGCTGTGTCCCGCCAAACTTTTACGCTTGCGACACTTCGAATCCTCCTGCGGTTTTCCAAAAAGTCTTTTTTTTACTTTGTGCGTTTATTCTAACTGTTAGCTGACGCATGCCAATTCTACGATAATGTAAATGATCTGAGTGGAACATACGTCTATCCGGAATTTCGGATCCAGTTCTGATTCAAATAGCTGGACCTGCCCTGAATCAAAATCGATTCAGACATCTGATGAAGCATCCGGGGCATCTTTAGGTACGGTGTGCTCTAACGCTCTGGGTTGTGGGTTTCGGACCTCACGTTTCACATTCACTTTCCCTTGTGGACACTCGAAAGTGCTTCGCTTCATATGAGTGCGTGTTGACTTCTCTGAGCGGCGTAGCCAGGGGAAGCTTATCAGGCTCCAGCCCCCCCTCTCCCCCCCAAAATAATTAAATAAATATTCTGGCTATGTTACTGCTTATACTGCATACTTGTCAGGTGGCAGAAGAGAGTTGCTGCCATATCGGTTGGTTTTCAGCATGTATCGTGTATTTCGTTTGACCTTCAGCCATATTATCTCAGCCTGTACCTAGACTGAAGGTTCGCCTTGCCAAACGTAGCGAATGTTGGGATTGTGGCCTAGCGATAACGAGTGGGCTACATTTTCAGATTAGGAACATGGAAGCTGCACGTACCGAATGAGTTCGTGTCAACTTTGCGCTGATTAGCCGGAATGTTCTTTCTCTGCTACGACCATTTGCTAGGCAGGGCTGCTGACGTGAAGTAACCCAAGAAACTATAAGTCACCAAATCGTCGATCCAGGCTTGACTTAGTGGGCGCCACTAATTAAGTTTAGGCAATGTTTCCATTAACATTTTTCTGTCAAGTTGGTGTTTCTCTGTAGTGCATTCTGGGGCAACACCGGTTACCTGCAGAGGTGAGCTCTACCTAAGCGTTGATTAGCGGCTTGAGGCAAACCAGTTGCGACTTTGCTGCATCTCTGCAGCTTAGGACGCTAAGAACGACGTCTTCTCTACCATTTTTCAAAGATAGCACTTCGAATTGCTAGTCTAAAGAAAAAACAATGACCCTCGTGATTACCATTTTTTCGTGGCTAAATCTGCAGGAGTTCATCATTCTGACCTGGTTTTGCTAAAAATTGATAAATTATGTCTTCCCTACGAGAAAAGCAGGAACACACCTGCAGTGTGACACTTAGAAACATCACTGGATGTACGTGAGCAGAAACATATTTTATTGTTTCATACTGCTGCTACCTATTTGAAGCTACTGGACTGAAATCTACACGCATGTATTCATTAGTGTGTTTATTGGACTTATGTATACAGTAATTCGTACATATTTTTCTGGGGGGCTTCTAAATATTGGCTCATTTGCACATAAAACTAACCGTCTGCATGTTAGAAGTTATATAATCCATTGGATACTGACTGTAAGGGTACATGCAGGGCAAACACGGGAAGCGTCCGGATATCCAAACAAATACTAGAGATATCCTCAGAAATTTTTGTTTTCCTCGAACAATGTATACGTTCTGTCACCCAATCTGCGCGACCTAGCTAGCGCAAACACGACATCTTCGGTTTTCGCATTTTACTGATCTGGTTTTGTGGCGAACAATAAAAAAATTGCCATCAAAATCGGGGCCCCTCGTGACCAGTCTGCCGCACTATTGTTTTCCGTGACCGCCTTTCATACGCGAGATAAAAATCGGAAAAACCTTGTACTTCCATGTTTGTGGTCTGCACAAAGTGCGACACACTCAGCACGAACAAGCCATCGCCGGTTTTTCCTTTTTTTTAATTTTTTATGACCAGTGAAACACAGTTATTAGTTGACGTAAAAACGTTGCATTCCTCAATACGCTGTCCGAGTAGAACGCGAAAAAAGCGTCGATGTCGTGTTTTCGCTAACTGTGGGGCGTATGATACATCTCGGGTTGGTTGGAATCTTATTGAGAGGCTGTGTGTTCAATAATGTTCAAGAGGGGAGCGGAGAAGGACCGTTGAGTCGAACATTCCGCTGGTCTTTTTGTTGGTAGGATCTTAAAAAAGTGGTTTAAGGGCTTCTATTTTCGGTGTCTCTTTACGTATGTTATGCATGTTAAAGAGGCCCCCGCCTTTTTAACATACCACACTTTTCAATACTTGCATACTCTAGACCTCCAGCGAATGACTCAACGAATATCGTCTCAGCGAAGAGCGTGAACTAACTGTACTATACAGAGCTTGTACTTGGAGTAGTATCGACAAACGATGCATAGATATGATCAGTATAATTTACAATTAACAATTCCTGTGGCAAATTCACGTCTTTTAGATACTGGGCTCTTTGTCTCGCTTACGTTGTCACAGGGAATCTAGTATACGCTAGAAACTGCGAGGTCTAGTTGATAAAACATGCCTAGAAACAAATTTAAAAACAAATTGGTCCAGAAACGAAAAGAGCAAGCAAGCGGAGTGGACATACAGAGTTGTCTCTCCCCTTCATTAACTCAGCCATTTGTCTTTTAACACTGTTTTTATTCCTGTATGTCACAAGGACTGTCGACCCCAAGCCTTGCACGTATGCACGTTTTTTTTTCTTGCGAGGTATTAAGCAAGATAGGTAAAATCCGAAGGATTAATCGAGAAAAGACTAAACAAGAACCTATTACCCAGCAGGTGGACGCCAAACACGAAGGCGACAACAGACGGGATCACGCTCAAGAAACGCGTCGCGAGTTCGAAGAGATTTCGGCGGGTTCACCTTTGTAGAAAGTCATCCGTTCCTCGTAGGTGCAGCCCATAGTGCCAGTCTTGAATGGCCGGCTGAGAGCGGCCGCGTCGGCGATCGCCTTCTCGTTGCGTCGATAACGCCTGGTGGCCATCGTATACACGGCTATCGCTGACTGATGATGCCGAGCGGGAATCGTCGTGACAGCGGTGCGTGCTGTCGCTCGGACGGAAGCAGAAAGACGATAGAACGGAGAGGGCTGTTTGCCGCGAGGAGACAGAACTCGAGACCTTAGGAGCGCTATCGTGGGTGTAAGTCCGCACTCGTCAAAGAAAACGTTACACAATGGCTAAGAAGAAGGCAGGGGAGTCGTTTCACAAGAAGGACGTTAAACCGGGTTCGCAAACAATGGCGGGGAAATACGACGAGAGAGGAAGTCCTCCGCTTGTCCTCGAGTGTTGTAGGTAATTGAATATACGAGAGCACTCTGATCCCGTCTCTGCTGGCTTCAACTTGGATGGCCATTGTATAGCGACGCACGCGCTTTCGGGGACGTTATGATGACTTGATGCTGGGATAGAGTCCACG
>JAZHYW010033073.1:0-16327 GCA_037355805.1 Ixodes ricinus | reverse complement strand
TGTAGTGTTGCAAGCTAGCGCCATCTACGGGAGTTAGGGGTAGGCGTTGCCTTTTACTTCAACGCAGCATTAGATGGCGCTGCGCTCGGCACGAGGATTTCTCCTTAGCGCGCGCAGATTTCACCGCCTATCGGAATCGTGACAGCCAAGATAAGAGTTGTGATTGGGTGTGCCTTGAGGAACATTGTTGAGTGTGTGAATAAATGGGGCAGCTCAAGGAGCTTGGAGAAGAATTGCCTGAACGTCACCTCGACTACATGTGTCTCTGAACCGGCCAAGTACCGGAGTCGGGACCACCGGCCCGGCTCACGTCATGGAACTCCGTTGGGCAACTCGGTGAGTTGCGCCCTTGCCGGCACCTCGTCCTTGACATGTAGTTCAGCACGGCACGCGTAGCGCTAAAGTGGAGGGTAGTTTGTACTCAGTGTATTTTATATCCTTTTATTTTTAATGGGGCACATTTCACACGCAGCAGACATTGCATGTCTTTGGGTGTTTCGTTGGTGTAACGCAAAAGTAATCGAGCAAAGTTACGAATTAATTAATCGATTACTTTTTTATGGTAAGCAATCTGCAGTCGGTAATCTCGTTTGTTTTTAGACAAGTATTTGCAATTGCATACAATTACCATTGAAGTAACGGGCAGAAGCCTGCTTCTACCTTCAAATGGAGAAAATAGGAGACGTACCGGTTTCTGGGCGAGGTACGGAGAAGGAGAGGACACTTATTTTCTACTTTCATTATCCTTTAAATTTATTCATTTTCTCGCAGCTTCTTTTTTCTCTTTATTTCGCAAATAATCAGTTCAGCCCCTTCCACCGAAACAACCTCCCTTCTCCCCCACGGTTGCAGGATCAGTGTGAAACCCATACACAACTAGCATTGACGGAACATCAGCGGCAATGGTATCGGCCTTGTCGCTGAAACGCGTGCCTTCCTGCCGCAATCATTTCGCCCCCATCGATTTCTTTTTATTTCTTTTTTTTTTTTTTTTTTCATCGGCAACGACAGGTGGAAATACCCAGCAGCAGGATGCCGGTGCCGTCACGCACGAGTCATGAACACGACACCAGACTCCGATCGTTAGGGTGGACGCTGCAGTTCGAAGGACGAGTGAAGCGAGCAGAAAGGGAGGCTCACCGGAGCCCGGGATGTCGCGTTGAAGACCCGGGCGGGAAGCCCGCGTGGACGGCGAGCTCGGCCAGCTTGAGCGCCGGTGAGCGGCACACCTGGGCGGGCTTGAGGACAAGCGTGTCGCCGGCCGCAAGGCAGGCGGCACTCTTCCACGACACCATCATCAGCGGGCAGTTCCAGGGCGTGATGAGTGCAGCAGACCCTGCCAGGGGACGCCCCTCTCAGCAAAGCTGCACTCGCACCGCTCGTGACATCCCGCAAAGAGAAACGCCCGTGCAGACAAACAAAGAATGCAGAGCGCGAGTTCGTCCGCTTCTTTGCAGGTAGTTAATCAGTGGTGATCGTCAGAAGCGGCGAGCTCTGATTGGCCCTGATTTGAACGATAGCGCGTGGACCTTCGAAATTAAGCCGCGCCTTCGAGCTCTCACCGACCATTCCTCTCAACCAGCAGCGCCAATCAGAGCTCGGCGTCACCCTGACGTCACCTCAACCCCTGCAAAAGTAAGCAGAAGCTATGCGAACGCACAGGCTCCGCATAATCGGTGGGAAACGTCTTGTTCGAACCATTCGTGCATGCTTCGAAACACGTCTCGCAGACTGTGACCTATGCAGTAACATTGACGCCTCAGACAAGAGCATCACTCAGACTGCCAAAGTTTGCGGCAGTAAAGAAATCATGGCAACAAATTTTAAAAAATCGATTAATATAGATTTCTTTTTTCATTTCAGCCTCCAGGAAAAGGCAAGCGCGAGTCTTGACCAGTGGTGATGTATTTCCATCATGGTAGACTCGATTGATCAATCCGTTCACACCGCCAGGAACAATGGGGAAGAATGAGTGCAAATCTCACGGTTGAATGGAGTTCTTTCCAAAAGTCCATCTGACAACATTGCAGTCACCGCTGCTCGGACACGTAGGCGACAAGGTGATTGGATCCGGAGTCCTCACTGACCGCTGACGCAGAGCTCGTGTCTAATACGAGCCGAGTTGAGTTCGCGCCGAGCGCTGACGCCGGCTTCGTGTCCAATAACATGCGAACCAGCAACGGCGGACAGGCGTTGGCGCGGACTTTTGAAAAGGGTCCATTAATAACTCTCTTGTTGATGCTGAGCCCTTTCATACCAGGGGACAAAAGCAGCTTCGTTGTCTCGTTCATCAAAAAGCTGTATTTATTTTTTTTTTACCCGAGCTCTGGCGCGCTTTTTTAGGGGCATGACGTTATTTTCCTCTATTTTTTTTTTGTATTTTGTGTTTTGATTTGTCCTGAACAGAACACTTGCGCAAGATACAAACAAAGGGAAGGGAGAAGGAAACTTCAACGCTCTGGATTTGTATGCAAGCGCTATTTGGTTCCGTTCGGCTCGATGAAAATAATTCTCGCTCGATTAATTAAGTTTTGCCCGCATATATATATATGCGTACAATTCTATTCCCTATAAAAAATACGCATAAAAAAAGCATCATATTATACACGAAATAGCAAATATAAATATATTTTGTGTAGCTACTTTTTGCCGGGAATCTGTGATTTCATTCCCATTGCAGAGCCGGGGTGATTTAAATCACTATTTAAATCATGCTGATTTTTAATCTGCACCCTGGGTTTCTGCGTACGTACAGGGGGGCGGCGGCACCATTACAAAATTCGAATTCCAGACCTACATGTATGAAACTGGGCAAAAACTGTCGTCGTTTCAAGAAGTTTCCCAAGAACATCCCTGTATAAAATCGGCTCTAGCAGACGACAAAGGCGACATTGGATGCGTCGTAGGCGACGTATGCCCAAGCCGGCAAAGGCAGGCCAGCAAGTGTGCGGCCATGTCTCTCTCTCTCGCCTCTCGCCTCTGTCACGTGGTAAAGGCTGCGAGAACAAAGAGGGGCATGCAGGGATCTTCCCACTCATTTATTGCGCGGCCAGTGCGCGGTTTCTTGGTATTTTCGCTAAAGATCTAGTTGCTAGCCAACGCCGGACGACCGCTAACCTACGGACGACCACATTGACGAAAGCCGTCGGTTCACGTAAGATACAAGGGCAGAAGCGTTCAGTACGTGAACTTTTCACGTACGACTATGCGTTACGAAATTGTTTACATAGTTGCAACTCCTGGGGAGTGCTTAAAGGAGCTGTGCAACAGTTTCAGTGCTTTGCTTAACTAATGTGGGAGTTTGTGTCTCGACATTTCTGAAGTATAGAACAAAAATCCGCTTTCGCCTGCATGTCCTAGTTTTTATTTTAAAAATGGACAAAGATTGAGGTTTTTGGCGCTATCTCTTCACTAACTTCCGGTCACACGTGCGCTGTGACGTCAATGCGGAAGGCGGGGGCCGGTGAAGCTCTCTCTTTAGAGCCATCAGTGAGCGGCGAAGAACTCATCCGCTCGCGACCGCGTGACCACGTGCCGGCGGGCGCAGCCGTAGTTGAGGAGGAGTCTCATCCGGGTCCGGCCATACCCGTCCGGCCCTGTCCCCCACTCCCCTCCGGCTTCTGGCGGCTGTTCCGCTGCTGACGGTTTTCTAGGACCCAGGATAGATGGCGCCCCTGAAACTCCGTATAATAAAAAAGTTTTGTCCATGATACCAGGTTTTTGACGCATTTATATTTATGTTGGAACGACAAGATTTATAGAAAAGTTACCTTTTACCGGAGGCAGGTATTCGCACAACTTGCTATCTTTCCTACAAGATTCCCCATTGACCTCATGCCGCGTGTTTTTCATGGCGGCTCGCCACTAGCGGCTGCAGGTCGAGGAATATTCTAATTTTTGCCTCGCAGGATGACGCGGCGGAATCGCAAACATTTCGAAGGAAGGAGGCGCGTTTTCCGTCCTATGTGACAAGGTGAACAACTGCCAAGCGCAGAAAGCGCCATATTCTTTCAACGTTAAAATCGTTGCACAGCTCTTTAATTAAAGTACGAACTCATTTCGGGAATTAGGGAAGCACGGAACGCGGAATGTGAAGTTTCCCGAACTGGCTCCGTTCTAGCACAATTTGAAGAGAATCATGCAAAACTTCTCAAGCAGCCACAACGTTGGTGTACAGTTACAATTGTATAGGTATGAAGCAAATGTTGAGCCTACTGTCATATTCTAGTAGTTTTCTATGGGCTCGCATACCAAGTGTTTGCGCATTTGCACTAACTTATGTTCTGTTAACCTATAATATTTTTTTTTTCAGTGCGCATACGAACAACCAGTGATATTATGCTTCCAGAATTTTGTTTTTCATTAACGTTTACTTGCATGATTCAGTTGCGTGTATGTGTGATGTGCATGCCACGATAAGCATATCTTCTCTGCCCGCGCGCAGGACGGTTAACTGGCCATTACAGCGCTAGATGTGAGGTTGGAAACCGGTGTCTCCAGCATACATAGTTTTAGTGTAAGACTATAGCACAGCACAGCTCCATGGAAAGGTCCCTCATCCAGGGTTGTTCGCGTATCCCTAATTCCTACAACAACAGTCCTAGTGCAGTACTCGGATGTTTGTTTGATGAAGATGTAGTCACTAAATCTAGATTCCAGTTCATGATTCGCTTGTAAGCGGCGCCATTTTGTTGCCTATTGCAAAGCGGTAACAATTGTCGATAGTCACTATTCAAACATGCCACTTTTTGAGCTTTAAAATGATGTCAAGAAGTTCAGGCGATATTGTTTTTTTTTTTTTTGTATGAGGACCGCGTTAGCATTTCTGTAAGGCGCAAAAGCGTTTTCTTCGACTTCCGATCAAGCTTAAGATAACTGGCAAGGACGAATTTAAGCAACAAGATGGCTCAATTGTCCTTACTCTCAAGCGCAACTTATTCAGTGGCTTTAGGTAGATCCATTCACTCCTGTTGTAGGCGAATGTCTACCTAGTATACAGCAAACTGCGAACTCATCACTGGCCAAACCAAGAAAGCCGAGGCGTCATGGACAAACTCTGTACCTCTCAGCCGTCGCTCACCCGATGGGCTCCTTGCGCGTGAAGCTGAGGTTCCCTTCTGGGCCGGGCGTGGCTCACGGGCACGGTGCTGCCGTGGATCTTGTCGCACCAACCGGCAAAGTAGCGGAACGTCTCCACGGACATGCCGATGTGCGTCTTCAGCGCTAGCGTGTACACGGCGCCGGAATCGAGGGACTCGATAGTCGCAAGTTCCTCCCGATGCTGGTCCATCAAGTCGGCCAGTCTGCGTGCACGGTGTAAATCAACGACTGATACGTGAACGGACGCTCAGCCTATGTGAATTTCGCCTCACTATTATGTTAAAGTATGGAATGCTTTATGACGCCTCGTAGAGTTGACGAATGGGCTAGTTTGTAGTTCATTTTAACGGGTAACAACGGGTTCAGCGCAATGGGTAACGAAACATGGACAAGAATAGCACTCCCTACTTCCAGTAATTTGCCCACTTGCGCGTTCTTGCGTCGTGCATACCTTATAGCAGGGCATGCCAACAGAGTCCTATGGGTACCATGGAAAAATAAGCAAAACAATGTACACAAGCACTCACTGAAAATTAATCCAACAGAAACTCATCCCCCCAAAGGAAAACGAACCCAGAACTTCTCGATCCGCAGCCCGATTCTCGACCACCTCTGCGAAAGCTGAAAACTTCTGACGTGCACCGGCTACGCTGCATGCTTTACGTCTCTTACTACAGTTTCACCGTGCCTGTAGTCTTGCGTAGTGTATATTCATGTTGCAGAAGAAGGTGATGGCAGTAAAGAAACAATATGTCCTTCACTTGCACAAACGACACTGTAATATCTTCCAAAAAAAGTTAGCCGATCGCTCCTTAATGCTTGCATTCCACGCATAACGCGTGGAATGCAACGTAAAATGGAATGAACTGAGGAAATAAAAATTGCTGCCATTTTTGTGAACTAAAATGACAGGTCCACGTTTAGATAGAGCAAACTCCAGCGATCCTGCCAATAACGGACAGTCACCCACCTGTACATCAGCTTTCCTCGGTCTCTCGCACTCATCCTACCCCCATTCGCCATCTTCAAAGGCCGCCTGCACATCAAAGTTACAATGCATTGGAAATTCAAAATTCCTGGAAATTCTAAATAACGCTCTGAATACTGGTGAGTTTAATCATCATATTTTCAAATGATATTCCTATCGAGATATATCGCTGTGATTTATATGCGTGTTTTTAAGCGCGCGAATAAAGTAGTCTATCAGGACTTCGAATATGATTTGCTAAAACTATTTCTTGTCATAAATGTGTAAAGATACGCACCTTAGCTGCTTGAACAGCCCGGTTGACGTCTTCAGGTGTGGCGCAATGCACTTTGCATATCACCTGTAACAGTTGACGGTCGTTGTATTAGTCCACATTGCACAGAAACGACGGGTTTTGTTCACAGCAAAAGAGCACCTGTGTGGTTGTCAGGCAGGTCTTCAACAACAACAAGAAAAGGAATATCTTTCTTGAATTATTTTTGCCTACTTAAAGCCCTCACTTAAATATAAACTATTTTAGAGATAGAGCGAGTAAAGAAGCGAGCTGGTTTATGTTATACAATTTTCGAAAAACCGGAGAAGACGGACGAACAAGTGGACAAGCACAAAACGCCTCAAACGTAGCTACTAAACTTTATTGATAAAGCCGTATTTATACAATTTCTCACTCACGTGTCTCGGCAAATTTGCACACGCCGTCGTGACCATCAGCTATACTTCTGTTCCAGTTTAGGTCCAAACGCAGCCGACGCATAGGAGCTCAATGAGACGAATCGAGCAGCGGCAAAAGCAGAAGTCACTGTGCCTTTTTTGTTTGTGATTGGTTCAGCGATGATAGAACACGTACAGAGCAGTGACGAACACCATGATGGTGCCGTCTTGATGCTGTCTGATTGGTCCCATCAACTTGTAGCATCGGTTGTCTCTGGACAACCTCAACTAGTACAAAGCAATGCAAACCTTCCCTCCCCCCCCCCCATTGTAAAAAAGCAGTGCACAAAGGACAGGACAAGGAAGAGACACAAAGAACACACGAGCGTTGACTCGCAACTGATATTTATGAGAGGAAGAAAACGTAGTTCCTACATAAAAAAGAAACGAAAGGACGAAGCACAATACATTCGCACCATGAATACTTACAAAAATGTTTAGAAACTACAAAAATTAAAAATCTACAAGGGCACACATGCAGGTTATATCTCAGGTTCACGTTAAACGACGACAGGACTGTCAGTCTTGTAACGACAGTCCTAGTCGTTGGAAAGACTGTCTAGAAAGAGCACTTCCTTCTCATGCAGCGTTATCGATGGCTTGCTGACACGACACTCCCTTAACATTGCTCATATGGTACGCTTACAGGATTCCTCTGGTAGTCCGATCTGGAAATTTTCCTCAAATTGTGTTTCTTTAAACGTTGGTGTGCATCGGCAGGCCTGACAGTGCGGTGGGAGGTGTCCTGCCTATCAACGCATTAAGGGACTAGTAGTGTTCTCGGAGGCGGTCGTCGACACACCGATCAGACTGTCCTGCATAACTTTTACCACGCGTAAGGGGTAATTTATGCACAACACCTTCGTTCGTGGAACAATGTCGCTGATGTCGCTTCGTGCACCCGAAGTTTTGAGAGATTTTCTACTTTTGAGCGCACTTGACAGCAAAGTCTGACCATCGTTTTGGGGGACTGCAAACACTCGGGGCCTCACAGCGATCCGCCACGTTTTATCAGATTGTGGGACATTTTGTAGTACGTATGGAACTACCACCAGGCGACTCCTCCGCTCTTTGGTGCTGTTTTTCTCTCTCCTTTAACCTTGCTTGACAAGGACCCCATTACCTCAGTTAAAACCTCCTGTGGAAATCCTGAAGACTGTAGGTGTTCCAATTTAGCTTTAGAGCTATATTTTACTTTGTGGACACATGACTTCAGTTTTAAAGTTAGTTTTAAACAAGTTTTAAGGCTGTTGATTGCCAGGTTAGTCTAGTGTACGATATTGTCGATGGCCTGTGGGTTATCGCACATGAGGCAGACGAAACGGTGCTTAAATGATAGGCTTCTTGAGCATATGAGGGCTGTTAAGAACAGGTCTCCGAACTCTGAGATTCGCTAAACATGTGCAAGAATGCAATAATCGTCTGCCTGATTGGGAGTTGCACTGTTGTTTTAGTGCAAAGAAAAATATTGTACAAAAAAGAATCCCCGAAGGGGACAATCAGGATTGCTTCCCATAGGCAATTGTATCAGTTAACCGTCGATCACGCTAAATGGGCAACCCAAAAGTTTATGAGTTTGTAATTTTTTTTTTTTTTTAAGGAAATGGTATTGCTGTTAATGTCGCCTTATCAAGCATCAGGTAGCAACCGTTGTAAACGGATTGCGAGGGCCACGCCGGGTTGGTCTTGGGGTGAATGTGTGAGAGGGGAGCGGAAGGTTTGCATTGCTTTGCACGAGTTGAGGTGGTTGGCTTGAATGGAGGTCAAGATTTACCGTAGGCCGTAGCTGACGGTCACGGGGCGTGTGCCAATTTGCCGAGAGATCGTGAGTGGGAGATGGTATAAATACGACTTTGGCCAATGAAGTTTAGTAGCTGCGTTTGAGATGTTTATTTGTGCCCATCTTCTGTTCGTCTGTCTCCGGTTTCTTCAAAGATGTGTCAATAGTTTTGGCTTGCATGTTACGCTTTCACAAGAATTGGTGTATTCAAATTTGCCACCATGGAGCTCACGAAACCAAACTTCAGTACATAGTTTAGTGTACTTTATATTCGGTTTTAGAGATTTGTCGAGTCTTCATGGAGGAGCCATGGGTGATCTTGTATGATATAGTCATGTTTTAAAGGCTGAGCATAGATGAGTATGTTACAGAACGTGAATTCGAGGAAGGTGGTTACGGAAACTTTATTATAAATGTCTACTTATTTTCTCCTAATGTTGTACAAATAAATAAATTTCATGATTCAAATCTTTTAAGCTGTGCCACATTTTGTTTATTAATAATGATTGTTCAATGATATCCATCTCCTTGACGAAAATACCAGTATTAATCCTGATTACTCGTTACATTCAGTAGACTTAGTGCCTCAAATGACGGCGTTTTATTTTCTACACCTGATTTTTTTGATGATTTGCAAACTTCCGTCCTGAAACATACTCAATATACTAGTGCTAAGGTTTACGAACTGAGCGTTAATAAAGAAAGTTTAAACCCGAGAATTCAAACGCCAGTTCTGAAATAAGCCATTCGAGAATACTTAGAAGTTTCACTCTTGAGGCTTGCAGATGATAAATTATCTGCCTTTACTCACTTCCCGAGCTCATAATAGAATCTGGGGCTTCGGACTTCAGCCGACTGAAGGCCCGTCCAAACAGGATACTTCAGAAACCGTGAGGCGACATGACTCCGACATAAGTCGTGCGGCGGTCCGCTTCCGTCCGCTTTGTTTTGGGGAAAGTTCCCTCCGTCGAATCGTCGCCCGTGTCCTCCATGGGGGCCTTGAGCATGCTCATCTCGTGGGCCCAGACAGCCAACTCACAAGCTCTGTTGGCTGTCGGTCAATCGCTCGGAGCCCCCAGCTGCTCTTCAGGTCCCGAAAACGGGAAAGGGAAGGACCGTGTTCGAAATCTTACCCAAATAGATCCGAGCTACTCCGGCGAGTCGTGTCACGTGGTAACACAGATAGAGCGACGCTGGACGCGGGTATGTTTTCGAACGCAAAGGTACAAAAGCCTTACCCTGGAGCAGACATGTACAAGTTACTCAAAAAAAGTAATTAAGTTAAGTTACTGAGTATTGGCCTCAAAAGTAGTTTGAGTAGAGTAGAAATTACTCAAATGGAAAGTAATTGAGAAAATTACTAATTACCGTAAAAAAGTAGCGAATTACTTTTGAAGTTACTTTTGAAGTTACTTTTATATGTTTTTTATGGTAAAAAGAAAGTACATAGGTTTCGATCCGTTAGCGAAAAATGTGTCATTTCTATTTTGAGGTTTAGCACTGCCTGAGCTTGATTTTTTAGACAGTGCATGCTTGTTTACAGTGTTGCGTAAAGTACATCTTAAAAGTACTTGAAGTAAAGTACAAAGTAAATGAGAGGTTATGTACTTCAAGTAAAGTAGTATGTACACCGGGTGAAATGTACTTGAACTAACGTACTATAAATACAATATCTTTCAAGGTAAAGTACAAGTACTTTTAACACAATCTTTCATGATGACCTTTCATTCCCTATATAGTCTTTTTTTAACTGGTATGCATTGCTACAGGGGTAATCGGAGGTGCATCAGTTTTACGGAAATGGCAGCAAATATTGTATAAAGTCAAGTCGCCACGGAGTAGTTGTTTTACTCTTGCTGACGAGCTATTTGACATAATCAACTTATAAGGCACTTAATTGTGTCGGTCTTATAGCCGCCGTTACTTCATTCAGAGAAATGACCAGATGACGTCTCGAAAGAGCGTGTTTTCACACGACGATACGCCATTTTTTGTTTTCAAATTCGGGGAATGTACATTGAAGTCGGAAGTTTTACTTTCCTCGGAAGGTACAAGTACATGCTCAGAGAATGTACTTCAAGTAAAGTACAAGTTTTCTAAACAGTAGTACTTTAAGTACCATGTACTTAGAGTACTTCCCAACACTGCTTGTTTATTATTTTTTTATATAAAAACGATGGGGGAATTATTAAGGTTTCTCGAACGATCTTCGAACATTCGAAGATCTGCATATACTGAGTTTTGGGAGGAAAGGCAACGCGAAAAGGTCGCCTTTGCGTTGCACTTTAGCACGCAATTCTTCGAGTACAGCACAAACTACGGCAGCACCAGATGAGCTTCAGAGCAGGTGCTGCATTTTGTTGCCTCCTTTGAATGAGGATGCAGTGTGTGCACCTCCTGTAGTGGGCGAAAGTTTCTACGCTGGGGAGAAGCGGGGACCAGCCCTTTCTCCAAATGGGTCAAGTCTCCTTGAGCTTCACACAAAGAAACGCCAGTCTTCGGCGCTAATCCCGCAGTTACTCGGCCTCTCTTGCGTCGTGTCTGTTCGCTCCCCGCGCCTCGTAGCAGTGTTGTTGCAGTGGGGGGGGAGGGGGGCTCGTGAAAATTTTTGGGGGTTTCGGACTCTCCAAACTATTTTCTCCCCACCCCCCTTCCTACGCCACATGCTTCTCCCTCTTTGCAAATATCAGCTGATCTTCCAACATCTTATGTCTTTTGTGCAGGAATGTTTGTTGATAGGCAAAACAACCACTAAAATTCGAAAGTAATTTGTAATTTGAGTAGAAGTTACTGAGAAAAAGTAATTAAAGTAAACTACTAATTACCGAAATAAAAATGTAATTGAAAGTTACTAAACTACTCAGAAAAGTAGTTAAACTACAGTAACTTGAGTAGAGTAGTTGAACTACGTACAAGTCTGCCCTGGAGTAAGATCGAGTAAAGTTTAAAACACGTCCAACGATACGAGGGCCTGCCAGAACAGATGAACAGCATTGGCAGCTGGCGTGTGACACCAAGTCTGACGAGCGCCAAGGTCATCACAAAGAGGAGGAACCGAGGAGGAAAATTGTGATGTTTGCTCGGTAGTGTTCAAACAGACATCGGACTGCCAGACTACCGGACGCTTCAACATCCACGATTGTTTGACGGAGTCGTCGCCTCGATTTCTGAAGTGTCCTGTTTGGGCGCGCCCTAACACGGTCAAAGAAAAAGACAAATATGCAACTTTTCTGAACTAAAAAAAAAAAACTCACGCTTTCGTCTGTTGGATTTACGATGTCCACCGTTTTCCCCGAGGAGCTGTCCACAAACTGGTTGTTGATGAAGAGCTGCGTGGCGAAGCTCACGTCCATGCCGTTGGCTTTTACCACCACCTGATCGACACAGGAAAGAAACAGTGACTCCATTAGCTGCTCGTTCACGTTAATACACTTTACTTCAAAACTATACCGTATTGTCCGTGACTAATAAAACAATAATGAGGTTACAGGTCTGTGGTTCTCTTTCGCCTATACTGCCCTCGTTAATTATTCCCCACAGCCTGTGAGATTCTCTACTGATCTCATTCTGGCTATAGCGAAAGGAATTACGAAGGTTCGACATTCAGTAAACGTTTTCTATCGACTTTTGGACAAGAAAACTTATAGCATTTTCCCGTCAATAACTGACACCGTTGGGGATAAGTCGCACCGCTTATAAAGGGACGTTTTTCCAGAAAAGTGGGTATATAAGTCAAATATTTTCAAAGACGCACTACTCTCAACGGTCAGTGTGACAAAACTGTATTAATAAGCCCACATACGCGTATTATGGATCGCAATATATGGACAAACGGGAGCTATAGTCTTAATTTTCTAGCCAACAAATCAAAAGAGAAACTTAGGTCCCGCGGCAAGTGTCCACCGTTAGGTTGTCTATGCATATTTGAAAAGGTAACACGCAGAAGTCGCGCCATTGTTTAAACCCCAGTGATGAAAAATTGGGAAATAATACGCGACCTATGCGCCTTTAAATGCTGCAGGTGAAAAATTTTTCAACTAAAAGTCAAGAGAATGTTTTCTTACTTTTTACTAGACCGGGCAACGAAAATATTAAAAAAGAAAAAAGTTACCGGACTCAACGAGCAAACAAAATGTCTAAATCCAAGGTCTGAACGTCTATTTGTAGAAGGGGACGCCCTGACAGATCTGTTAGAACTTGAAGAGAAGACCGCTTACACTTAAAAAGCCCAGAAAATAAAAATAGTGCTGCACATTTTGTGGCACCCTGGCTACCAAAACAATTTTTATGGCGCCTATAGATAAACTAGTTGAACAAAACACGGACACTGCTCACAAACATTAAAAAAAACGGCTTCTTGAGGAGTACAGCCATCATCAGCAGTGCCGGAAGTTTACGAACATCTGTTTTCCGCCGTTTTGGAACACAAAAGTTTACTGGTGAAGCGTATGTTGAATGTGTCTTAATGGAATTTCTCCATTACAATAGCATTTGTCTTTTACGTCTTTTGTTTCTTCATCACATTTCTACAAAGATGGAAGGAGCTGGTGACAGAGGAACTAGTTTCTAGCTATTAGATTAATTCCAGGTAAAGCAATTCAAGACGAACAATTAGAATAATTAGTCAACATATCTGATCTCTGTGCAAGATGCAACGCACGAGCAACGCTCGGCTACCATAAAAACCTGCAGTTCTCAGGAGTTGCTGGGGTTGTAGGTATTTTGAATGCAGTCAATGCGCACGTTGACACAAGTCTTCATGCATGTGCAGTCATTGTCAAAAGAAATAAGAGCAACCTATAGCTACGACCGAGCAACACGCACGGTGCCTCGTAGAAGGCGGTGCGGCCAGAGCTCAAAGCAAAGAGACCAGTTCATCTTTTCTCGTTTATCGCGATACACTTTATCTTTATGCGTCGTCACGGACAGCACTTTTTTACGCGTCCTTTCTAGTTGCCATCTGCGAAAACAATGTTTGTGCGATAGTGGGCCTTCTCACGGTGCTAGCTCTAGTTAAAGAGCAAATACAATAGTGCGAAACTTTTATCATATCACACCCTGCCACTCCTCCGGTGAAATTATTGGCATCGCGTAGACTCATCATGCAATCGCACGAGCTTTTATTGATGAATTCGCCTAGTTCATTACTGATATTCTCCTGACTTTGTAGAAGGGGTCGTCACTCTGTGATAATTCGCTGACAGTATGGCTTTCGCGTTATAAGTGCAACCACGGTCTTCTGATAACAAGGCAATCTTGATTTATTAAATCGGTAAACATATAACATAATGCAGCGGCCAACTAGAATTCTCTAGAAGTTCGCACTGCAAACGACTAAGGTTAAGTGTTTCATGCTCGTCATTCCCATGCAATTGCCACCGGATCATTATTTTAATAAGAGCAACGATTCAAAAGATGCGCCGTCCATTAAAGGGGCGAGTGTGTCACTCACGTCTAAGCGGGGGCATAAATAATATCACCCCACGAAATACTCGTAATAATCTCGCCGGAGCAGTACCACCAATTTCCGCCAAATGGATCATCAGGCTCCGAAGACACCGTCTGTCGTTGTTCATTAATACTTATTTTGACCATGACATAAACCAGAAGCCAGAGTGCCCTTCGAGAGAGGCGGTTATAACACGTACAGGGTCGAAGACGAGCGTGGGAGCGCCCGAACCTCCGCGGCTGCGCAGCACTCGCCGTCTTGGCGAAGTCTTCGAAGACGGTGGACATGTACACGTCTTCGTTTCCAAGAGACAGGCCACAGCTGTCCTTCACCTCCTCCACAAGCCTGCAATGTTATGAGTGAGTCGTCCACGTATTAGCGGCGATATTCGAGAGACAATATACCCCTTATTCCCCAGACATCCCGAAACCCAGATACGCTCAGAAGACTCTTCGCACATCCGGGTAACTTACCCTCTTTCCGCCCGAGTCCCGTGGACACTACTACCGATTGTGGGCCCAAGTTCGCTTTGTTAAACACTTCTCTTGACTGCAATCTCAGTTTATTTGTCATTATGTGTATTTTACCTGATGACGTCCATGGAACCAGCGCCGCATTTGAAGAAATCTGTCTCCTGGTCTACATCGCAGCGGAGAATGCCCTTCCAGATACCCTGCCGGAAGGGAAACACGAGAGTGTGTGAGAGGGCGATAAACTTCCTGGTTCACTTGGACTAATAATTCATAGATTTGTCATGGCAGGGGCAGCAATCTCAGTGAAAAGAAAGGTCACAGGCCCCCTCACGAATCAGTAAAGTAGTCGGTCTATCAATTAGCTTATGTAATAATGTGAACAAATTTATTAATCTTAATGCCTAGTAATCTACCAGGGACCAGCACTAAAACTGTTACAATATTATGAAAACAAATTGGTGACGAGTAACTTATTCACTCGTGATGTTGTTTACTCAAGATCACAAGGAAAGGTAGTTCAACCCTACGAATCGATTGGTACGATAAGGGCCTTTATATCACTAGCTGAGCAAAAACCAATACTGTTCACTCCCATAAAAAATCAACTTTTGACGACCTGAGATATTAACATTTCAACGTCTGAGTGTGCACACACTCGGTCTCTGTTTTTCTTTTTTGCTGTTTTATTTGAAGATTAGCAACTCATTAAACCACCTTCATTCTTTACTTTAACACTGCTTCAATGCTTACAAAATAACAGCTAGTGTGCAATCTTCACAGCCCAGCACGCGCCATATGCACGAATACTGAGCATGGCACAGGCCGTCAGCCTCATTTCTGAATGAGAAGTACTGTCTTCTACACCATTTCAATAACTACAAGTCCTCAGCTCAGCACACGCATGTTCGTCGCTTCGGAAAGCGAAAATACATGTTCCATACTCACGAACACTGAAAATGAAAGCGGCCAGGGCCTAAGGTGTATACTGTAGTCGGGAACAAGTTAACAATTCAGTAGAAGCTCTGCCTCCGATGCTATCTTCCAGCCTTTGAGGCCGTGCCTCACTCGCGGTCGTGGTAAAAAAATGTTGTTTATGGCAATATGCGCATGCTTACAGCTGCAGCTGCGCTCGCGCTTACATCCCAGCCTCAGCCTCACCAGAGCGACAAACAGCAACCGCCGGCAATGGCGAACCTCAAGCGTGCAGCACGCGCACACAAAGGCAACGTTATAATGCTCTGCTGTGGCTGCCGGTGACGCGCCGCCTGCCGGCATAAACGCCGCCGCGCCAGACTGGATTGGCAGCGACGATCCGCCATTTTTTGGCTCCAGGACGTTCCATCATGCACCAGCTTGGCGGTACTTGTTTATCAAATGTATTCAGCGCTTTTATATCAGCCCGCCCAGTGGGCAGAGTCAGCAAATCAGTGAACACCATTTATCAGTGCCGCGCACCAAACGCGCCCTGTCGACTTGGTCATCTGCGTCGCCGCCCGCCGTTGAGCCTGGCAGGTTTCTTGGCTCTACGTTTTACAGAAAAAGTGCAATGCATTGTAATTTCTACAAAAAAAAAACGACCTTTGGAATACATTTTTGACAAAAAGTTTAGATGGCTACGTGCAGGCGTCGATTTTTACGGTCCTGCTTTAGTCTATCGAGCCTGGTGACTTGGGACAGCCTATACATAGTCTACGCTAAGTTCGTTCAAAAGAGCGTCGCCCCTCTCCGTGGCCTGTGAGGCGTTGTCGCTGGTGGCACTAAAAACGCTATTTGCCCTTTAATTCGCCCGTAACTTCCGCGTGCGGGCAACCAGAGAGGAACCGTTT
>JAZHYW010033072.1:0-46125 GCA_037355805.1 Ixodes ricinus | reverse complement strand
ACTCACTCTTTGGAAAGTGAATCTGCCTTGACTCAATCCGGCCAGGTGTGTCATAGCGCACAAAAGCAGACAGCGGACCATTTTCTGAATTTCCCAAGCACCAGGGTGCACGCTACGAGTGTAGTTACACGCGTTGCACATTCTGGCAGGTCTGCAGTAGTAATTCTTCGATAGCAAAAAGTCTAAAAACAAATTTTGCCGTGCACGCGCGTTCGTCAAAGCCTTCTTATGATTATTTACTTCTAGAATCTTTTATAAGAGGAAGGCCAGCGCGCGCGGACCGTAGAATTACTTTCAGCGTTCTCCTCGATGCTTTTGTGCGCTATCAATACCCGGCCAGATTGAGTCAAGGCAGTCCACTTTCAAAGACGTTGCCATGCCGACAATTATCGCGTTCATTTAGGCTCAGGAAGGGCCAAAATCGAAAGACTATCTAAAAAGGCGGCGGGATCATTGCTCATGCTTTGCGATTTAAGCGAGTAAGGCAAAGCGAAAGCCTCCTGCACCATTCGTTGCTTACTAACGCGCCCGATATTGCAGCTACAACGACATATTAGTTCCAAGCGAGCGGCGCTCACTCACCGGGGCACCGCCATGTTTCTCCGCATCCCTACCAAGGCAGTCACGTGATTTCAAAATCCCTCTCTAGGTACTGCGGCTAACTTTAGCCGCGGTTAGCGCTTCGAGCAAACGGGCCCAGGACGCCGTTGGCGAAGTAAAAAAATATACAAATATCGTTCTGCGCACTGCTGCAAACATAATTTTTGAAGTTTTCTTTTTTGAAAGTGTCGAAATGCGGTGTCTTCGGGTATTATTCGTAATTTTCCGATCCTAAAACACGTGTACGGAAACTGACAAGAAAATTGGGAGGGCCATCGATGATTTAAGACGCGATATTAGGGTTGAGCTACGAAATATAAAAGATAGTGTAAAATGCTTCGTGGCACTAAATGAAATTAAAAAAAATAGGTACAAGAAATGATTACACTGTCAAACGAAATGAAGAATCAACCCCTGAAAATCTGAGGCTAAGCGAAAAGGTCTAAGAAATCGACCACCAAAAGCAGGGTAATAACCTCAAAATAAAAGGCATAGCCAAAGAGGGTGACGTGTGCGATATTATCAAAGTAATAGGAAACCGTCTAAGGAAGCCAATATTAGACACCCGATATTGACGTGTGTCATCGAGTACCTACTTTTAGGACATTAAACAAAAACATATTTATCCGATTTATACAACACACAAAACGAGATAAAATCATACACAAAAACCAGAAAGAGAAATTCAAGGTAGAAAACTTTGATTACGGGGGTCACAACAGCCCCGTGCACGTTAAGGAACATCTAACTGGTAGAAACAAAAACTGCTGGGTGCTGCGATCGCTTAAAAGAACGTAGTATGGAAGTAGGCCTAGGCCTCCTTTGGTGGTGTCTTCACGCGAAAGAAAAAGGCGGCAGTCATCAGAATCGCTTGCATAACGGATGTAAAAAAACAAAACAAAAAACTATTAACAGTACATTCTCCCCCAATGGCACACGAGATGATAATGGCCGGATATATTTAGACACGCTGTTCTTATGATTGGGAGTCGATCATTAATAAAATAAATGAAGTTAAAAGCAGCTAACTGCATTACATTAAAACATAACAAGCTTTTCAGCGAAGTTTACACACTACAAGTACTTCCACTACTCTTTAGA
The DNA here is from genome assembly GCA_037355805.1 of Ixodes ricinus. Lineage (NCBI taxonomy): Eukaryota > Metazoa > Arthropoda > Arachnida > Ixodida > Ixodidae > Ixodes > Ixodes ricinus. Next base: position 44,424 of record JAZHYW010033072.1, on the reverse strand, counting down.
TATCGAATTTAGTTGCTCTTGTAGTAAGGAAAATTTGACTAACAAAGGCACGATATACCGCCTCATCTACAAGGGTACAGTTGAAAAAGCCCGTGCAGAAATAAAAAAGGGGAGAAGAGGCGGTGTAGCAATTTATTTCAAATATATCTTAAAGTCGCACATTATAGGGGAACTAAACACAATAAAGAAAAATGTCGAAAACGTTTTTGTAAACATATGAAACACTGTAGTCGCTGCTCTGTATGGGCCTCCTTTGGGCTATGTGTTTGAGTTTATGTTATCTATTGAAAACGTATTTGCCGTTCTTGGATCAACATCTTCATTTATAAGTTTTCGGTGACATAAATATAGATACATTTTCAAATGACCTCCACCGTCAGAGGAATTCCAGACGTCGCTTTATCCAGTGTGCATGTCGTAATGTAATGACAATGCCTACCAGGGTGACATGAGATACTTCAACTTCGCTTGACAATAGACCTTACAAACATAGATATTAACGGTATCGCAGCTGGTGTGATCCAGAATGAACCATTTTCCAATTTACATGCCTTTGATGATTTTTAACTAAAAACGAAAAACGAAACAATGAAAGGTTCTTGCACCACAAACTTTTGGCTGCACGATGGAGCAAGAAAACTGTGATGTTTATTAAGCTAATGATAAGATGCATGCCTGTAGGAGCTTCCTGAATAAATTTAAACGATGCCATGAGCCAGCCCTTTCCTTTGTGTGAAAGTAAAGCAAAGCTAACAAAGATTAGGAAACCGTTGGCCACTGGTGATATTTCTAAAAGAACAAAAGAAAGCCCGCAAGTTCCATACCCTAAAACATCGTCGAGAAAAAAAAAGTATAAACAAGTTGAATTCTGACTCAAAACTAGCGAAGTGGAAGTATTATAAACATACATTTATGCGTATTGACAATTAAATAGAAAAACATGAGACAAAGTAAACGATTTAATGAACAGGAAGAAAGTGTGCAGTAATGTAAAGGAACTAATCATCGATAGTATAAATATGGCGCGGTAAGAGTTAGCCGATGAAATGAATCGGCATGTTATTAGCATTGGCACGAGTACAAAACAAGTACAATCATAGGTGTCTTTCATAAATCAAAGAGTCAATCACGGTCTATCATTTCATTCCAACGACTCATCTTGGAATTGATGAAATAGGTATTGGCCTAAAAACAACACAGCCGCTGGCAAATATAAACTAAAAGCTTTACAGTTTAAATATACCAGCTGCACAATAAAGTCCCGTATTATACAATATAATAAATATGATGCTGGAGTCTGGCTATTTACCCCGACAAACTAATAATAGCAAAAGTAATTCCTTTGTGAAAGGGCTGAGGAGAAACCACAATAATTAAAGGGACACTGACAGGGTATTTATGCTCGCCCAGGTATTTTAGTTGTACATGACATATGAGAGCCCAACTACCCAGAACACAATTTGCGACTCGAAATTCGGTTTCTTTCCGCCCGAAAACCGCCGATCAAGAACTGGCCGGTTCGAGTCTCGCTCACTCTCTTTTCCGTGGTCACGGGCCGTTTTCTAAGGTATCGATGCGACCACCAAATTTAATCAAAGTCGTGGGTCATTGAAGGCACACACTCAATATTAAAAATAGAAAAAAATATGAAAACCATTTTTTGTGGCTTCCAAAAAGCTGCAAATACGTTGATTGAAAAAAAAAGTTGCACAGACAACCGGAAGCATTCTGTGCGTTCACTGCATAATTCTCAACATGGCGTCGTTTCGCGTTTCGTGGGACTGCGGGTGGCAGCGGACGACGGGCGTGGGACCTCTACTTCAGAGCTGTTGTTCGCGGTACCGGCGAATTCTGTCTGCCTTTAAAAGAGAAATTTGGGACCGATCAAAAGAATTGATATTCATCCCGTACGACACGCCCGACCAGCAAGCCGATTTGCACGAAGACGTCGCCGAGCCGTCGCTCCCTTCTCGTGGCTGAAGACATCGCTCGCGCAAACTTCAAGCACGACGTGTCTACTTCGAGTTGAATATGCACGCGTACGATTTCTTTACTAGGCGCGAATGTCGCCAATGCGTGGTGCTTCCCGACTTCGACCCGGGAGTGCTTTTGCTGAAGGAAAATCGGCAGCAAACTTTCCAACTTACAGTTTACCGGCTGAATTATTACTAAGGAAAGAGATCCCCCAGTAACAAGATGCCCTAGTAGCTCAGTGGGAACGACGTCCGCTTCACACGCGGCAGGACCGGGTTCGATCCCCAGTGATGGCTTTTTTTGTTTTCTTTTTCAAACATTTTTTGATGTTTACGTTTCCTTTTTTTTTTACAACTATCACTGAAGAAACAAACAAATGTTGTGGACGAAACGTCGCTGAATTAAATGGGATGGGATTTCCTTTTTGACACCTGCGAACTCAATTTAATCACTTTCCACAAAATGCAAGGAGCATATAAATCAGGTAGCGTCCGCTTTCCGAGGTGCCCGTAAATGTTCTACAGGAATTGCAACCAGCCATTGGTCCCGATCCCGTTGATCTTTCGGAAACTCTGTCGCACAATGCCACTTTTTTTCGGACGCAGGACATGTGAGCCAGCTCTTCACGCAACATCTTGGGTGTATTCTTTTCGGAGCCGATCATGGAAATTAACCACGGGCACTCACTACTCATCTCCAACTCCTCAATGTACAAAACAACTCATCTTGGGGTACAGAGCAGCGAGCGGAACAAATAACTGCAAAAGAATCGCGCGGCAAACAGTTCCCGCTACGCCGCCCGCATGTCGTCTGCTACGCTGAGGGAAAAAAAGAAAAAAAAAAGCGCACGGTCGGGTGTAGCCACGTGACTTCCGCCACTCTCTCCTCTCCACTCCTCCGACCTCCGTGGGCTGGTTTCGGTTTCGGTTTCGAGCAGTTGCGTCTTTTGGCTTTATTAAAAAATACGCTACTCTGTTGCAAAATATTAATTAGGTAGTCCTCCGACACCATAATGAAGCGCCTGGCAAAAAATGGAAACACTTTTTTGGGGGTGTCAGTGTCTCTTTAATACTAGGCCAATATCAGTTCTTTCAATATTTAAAAAGATTTTCAAGGACGTTATCAATACTAGGCTCAAAACTTTTTTTTTTTAATTTCACGTAATATATTCGGCCAAATATAAATTCCAGGAAAACAAGTCTGCGGAGTAAGCACCTATTGAAGTAAAGGATAAATATTTGAAAATACTGAAAGCCAATTAGTCACACTTTGTGCGTTTCTGGATCAAAAAGGTCCTTCGATATTGTACTACACGATATTTTATCCGAAACACTTGAAAAATACGATGTACGGTTGTAGCATTGACACTAATTAAAACATATACCACAAATCGGTACCAATATATAAGCATAGTTGATACGTCGTCTAGCAAACTGTAAACAAATATCATTGACTACCAATACTGGAAACCGGAGCCAAAATACATGGGGTTGTCGGGAGACACAGAAGTGCTGCCATCTCTCGGTGTGGGATGGTAAACTTTGAGCTCGAAATTAAAAGGAGAAGAGTCATTCACTACACTATTTTTTCTCTTCACTCTTGAGGAATTGTGAATATATGGCAAATCGGTGTGCCAATTTCAATTGAGCAAGAGCTGATACACGGTATTTCTAATAATAAGGTGCGCTTCATATTAGCAGTGAGTATTTAGATTATATGGACCTATGTATTATACCTGGTACAAATGACCTACTGACAATTAGTCACTTTCTAGTAAGTTGACTGTTTATGGACCACTCTAAAGGCAATGGCTGTTATTAGATGTAGTAACTGGATCTTTGCAGTTTGAAATAAAGCACAGCAATTCAAATATGTAATTGCTCCATGGGTCATCATTTTAAATTAAATTAGATTTACTTCCAATGAGTGAAGCCCCTTATGTATACGCGTGGGCTTCTGGAATAATCGGCGCCGAAGGTTCGACGCGTAGAACATTCGGACCTCGAAGAAGCACCAGGATTCTTGAATTTACCAGAACACTAAATTGCAGGGATAAACGAAAGACGCCGCTCCCAGGAATCAAACCCTGGGTTTTCGCGTTAGAGGCAGGCACGATAACCGTTTTGCGCACGCGCGCTGCCCACTATGGCCAGCTGCGCGCATGGCAGTATGATCATGTTTATAAATTATATGGCAGATTTGGGGTCCAAATGACTTCCGTGACTATCAGTCACTATCAGTCACTATTTCGACTTATTTGTTGTGTACAGACTGAGTTGGCTTTTAATGGCAACCATTGGCTATACATTCAAACTTATAAGTATATAGCAGATTCGGGGTCCAAATGATTTCTAGTTACTGCCCATAATATTTAGTCCGTATTTCGAGGTATTTGATTGTGTGAATACTGAGTTGGCTCTATACGGCTACTATTGGCTATACGATCACATTTATAAATTATATGGCAGATTCGGAGTTCAAATGACTTCTACTGACTATTAATGACTACTCTGTCACAATTTTGAGTTATTTGATTGTGTGCAGGCTGAGTTGGCTTCCAATGGCTAATATTGGCTATCCAATCATATTTTTTATTTATATGGCAGATTCGGGGTCCAAATGACTTCTAGTGACTTTCAATGGCTATTTGTCACTATTTCAACTTATTGGATTGTGTGCAGACTTAGTTTGCTTCATATGGCTATTATTGGCTGTGTGATCATGTTTATAAATTATATGCCAGATTTGGGGTCCAAGTGACTTCCGTGACTATCAATCACTATCAGTCACTATTTCGACTTATTTGTTGTGTGCAGACTGAGTTGGTTTTTAATGGATACTATTGGCCATACATTCATATTTATAATTATATGGCAGATTTTGGGTCCAATTGACTTATACTGACTATTAACGACTATTGGTCACAATTTTGAGTTATTTGATTGTGTGCAGGCTGAGTTGGCTTCATATGAATATTATTGGCTATATGATCATATTTATAAATTATATGGCAGATTTGGTGTTCAAATGACTTATACTGACTATTAATGACTATTGGTCACAATTTTGAGTTATTTGATTGTGTGCAGGCTGAGTTGGCTTCCAATGGCTATTAGTGGCTAGGCAATCATATTTCTTTATTTATATGGCAGATTGAGTTGGCAAATGACTGTTGGCTATCAATGGCTATTATGTCACTATTTCGACTTACCTGATTGTGTGCAGACTGATTTGGCTTCATATGGCTATTATTGGCTATATTATAATGTTTATAAATTATATGGCAGATTTTGGGTCCAAATGACTTCTAGTGACTATCAATGACGATCAGTCACTATTTTGACTTATTTAATTTTTATGCAGGCTGAGTTGGCTTACAATGGCTAATATTGGCTATAGGTATCTGTTATTGACCTGGTTGGCTCGAATTGCCAAAAAATGGCTTTAGTGCTTATTGGTCACGATATACTGCTATTCTATACTTATGAATGAAAATGGCTACAAGTGGCTATTGTTGGCAATAGCATATCATCTTAACAATATCACCTTAAATCGCTTTAGAATGAATATTAATGACAATTGGTGACATAGTATTCATGATGTTATGAATATGAATACATTCAAATGTCTACTATTATTGGCTATGGGGAAGTTCCTGGCCAAATCGGCTTGAAATAGCTATACATGTCTATGAGCGACCATTATTGGCAATTTATGCAATTGGAGCGTGTATATATTTGAGTGACTTCAACTGGATAGTATTGCCTGCAGGCATCTATTCTTGACTTGGTTGGCTTGGATTTGTTTTTATTGGCTCTAATTATCTGTTCCTGACCTGGGTGGCTTGATTTTGCTACCAATGGCTTAAAGTGACTGGTATAATTAGGAGCTATTTGTTTATCTACAAACTGAAGTGGCTTTGTGTGGCTAGTTTTGGTTATTACCATCTATTTTTTTACCAGACTGGCTTCAAATGGCTATGAATGGCTATTCGGAAATATAGTTGACAATTCTATGCTATTTCTGTGTTTATAGATGAAAATTAATTCAAATGGATAATATTAGATATAAGCATTAATTTTTATTAGATTGGCTTGAAATGGCTATACGTGGCTATCAGCAATTAATATTTGCAATTTATGCAATTGGAGCGTGTATAGATTTGAATTACTTCAACTGGATATTTTTGGCCATAGCACCTATCCTTGACAAGGTTTGCTTGGATTGGCTATTATTGGCTATAAGCATTTGTTCCTGTTCTGGTTGGCTTGAATCGGCTACAAATGCCCATAAGTGGCTAGTATTTATAATTAGCAGCTGTTTCTTTGTCTACAAACTGGAATCGCTTCAAGTGACTATTTTTGATTATTTGATCTATTTCTTTCAGATTGTCTTCGAATGGGTATGAATGGCTATTCGTGAATATGCATTGAATTGCTATGAAAGGCTATTCACGAATATCGACAATTATACTTGCTATAGCCATTGATATCCCATTGAAGCCAATCTGGTCAAAAATGAATAATAGCCAACAACAGCTAGTAAAAGCCAGTCCGGTTAGTAAACCTAAAATTGCTCATAGCTATCAAGACTAGCCACTAATAGCCATTTGTAGCTTTTTCAAGCTAATTCAATGAAGAATAAATGCTTATAGTCAATAATAGCCACTTGCAGCCTGTTTCGTCGATAAACAGTGAAATAGCACAAAATTGTCAATTATACTCTCTAATAGCCATTGCAGGCCATTTGAGGCGAATCTGGCCACAACGAGATGCTAGTAGCCAACAACAGCCACTAAAAGCCACCCCAGTTAGTAAACATAAAACCTGGTTATAAATATCAACACTAGTCACTACTACCCATTTGTAGCAATTTTAAGCCAATCTAAATGCTTATAGCCAGTACGCCTCTTGTAGCCAGTTTCATCCAAAAACACTGAAATAGCACATAATTTTCAATTATGCTCGCTAATAGCCTTTGCAAGCCATTTGAGGCGAATCTTCTCAGAAATAGATTCCTAGAGCCAACAATAGCCATTAAAAGCTATTCCAGATAGTAAACACAAAAATTGCTCATAACTATGAACACTATTCACTAATGGCCATTTGTAGTCATTTCAAGCCAATCTAATAAGGGATAAATGCTTATGGCCGATAATAGCCACTTGTAGCCTGTTTTATCTATAAGCACTGAAATTGCACAGAATTGCTTACACACACTAATAGCCATTGGTAGCCATTTGAAGCCAATCTTTACAGAAATAGATGGTAATAGCCAACCATAGACACTTAAAGCCATTCCAGTTGGTAAACATAAAAATCGCTCATTACTCTCAACACTAGTCACTAATAGCCATTTGCAGCCAAATCAAGCAATTGCAATAAAAATAAATGCTCATAGCCAGTAATAGCCACTTGCGGCCATTATCATTCATAAACAATGAAATAGCATATAATTGTCAATTATACTCACTAATAGCCATTGCTAGCCATTTGAAGCCAATCTGGCCAGAAATAGATGATAATAGCCAACAATACCCACTTGAAGCCATTAAAGTTGGTAAACACCAAAACGCCCATAAATATCAATACTAGTCACTAAAAGCCATTTGTAGCCCTTTCAGTCAAATTTATCTAAAATTTGATGCATAAGCCAATAATAGCCGCTTGAAGCCATGCTCATTTTTAAGCACCGAAATAGCACATAATTGTTAAATGATCTCATCAATAGCCATCAGCAGCCATTTTAATTCAATCTGGTCAAAAATAAATACGAATAGCCAACATTATCCACTTGAAGCCATTCCATTTCGCAAATATAAAAATACCTCAAGGAATAGTTATCGAATAATAGTGGTTTGTGGCCATTTGCAACTAATCTATTCGAAAATATGTGCTTATAGCCAATAATAGCCACTTGAAGCCAATCTCACTCATAAACACTCAGACAGCAGATAATTGCTATTATACTGACTAACCGTCATTAGTAGCCATTGAGCCCATCTGGTCAGAAATATATTCTATTAGCCAACAATAGCCACCTGAAGTCATTCGAGTTTATAAACAGAAATAGCTCCGTTTTCATTACTCATTATTTATATTTGTCGACATATCTAGCCTCCTGAGACCCTGTGTCCACCAGTGTGGACATTGGGTTTTGAATTGTTGCAAAAAAAAAACGGCGCCACAAACAGGAAAGAACGCCTGTCCACCGACATGGACATAGTCTGTGTCGCTATCTGGAGGAGTTTTGAGCAAACCGTACTGAAAACAACTGGCCGCTCGCTTTTCCAAACGGCTACACTGCAGCACTCGCCAGTTCTACGGGCGACGCCAAGGTATGCAATCAGTTTACGTGATTTACACAAACGGAGGTTGCGTTAATTTATGTTTCTAGTGCTCTTGAAAGTTCAGAGATGGTTAATAATTATTAATATTGACAACAGTGTTAGCATGGGCTGCAGTAGTTGCTTGTCAAACTGCCGTGTCCACTGTAGGTGGACGCTGGGACCCAAAACGTGTGACATGAATTTCGCGATGACCATGTTTTGCTCACCATCAATGTCAAACACTCGCGAAGTGAAAACAATCGGTTTGATTAGTTGGTGTTCATTTTTCAGGACAAACAACAAGTCGGGCTGATGCCATTTCAGACAGTGTGTACGGTGCCAGAAGTTCTGCGCAAGAGAGTCAGAGCCGCTGCCAAGATTCCCAGTCCGGATGGCGCAGGCACTTCACATGCCAAAGAACGACGACATCAAGAATGCTGCACGGTGCAGGCTGCTCAAAGAAAACTCGGCACCTTTGCACGTCCTGTGATATCTTCCTCTGCAGCTGAAACTGAATGGCACTGCTTCTTTTATTTTTATACCAAGAAATGAGCCTAATTTTGTTTTGTCCGATATCACTCGTTTCGTTATTCTTCCATCCGAAGCCTAACTTGTAAAAATTAGCTCATAATATGTTGAAATAAAATATGTGTTCATTTTCCTGACTTGAAGTGTAAAGTCCCACTGTCCATGTGGGTGGACATCAATTTTTACTGAACCTGCACACTAACACTACAAAAAAAAAGTCAGAAATGCTCGAACTAACCCCTAACGAAGCAGTTAATTGGTATTTAATCCTAAATACCTATGCCGGAGTTTTCTCGGGTCCCACAGAGGCTAGCAAATATATATAAAAGTGGAGGCTGATAGCCATTAATAGCCAGTTGAAGCCATATGCATCCACCAACGCCGAAATAGATAATTGTCAATTATCTCATCAATAGCCATTGGCAGCCTTTAAGGTCAATCTGGTCAAAGAAGATGCTAATAGCCAACAATAGCTACTTGAAGCCGTTCAAAGTGCAAGCAAACAAGAAATCACATAATTATCACTATTAATCACTTCTAGTCAATTAGAGTCATTTCAAGTCGATCTCATAAAAATTGATGCCTATTGCCAATTATGGTCACTTGGAGCCAAGGACATCTAAGACATATTTTGGTAGGAATAAAACAAATAAATCAACAAGCTCAGAAAAAGGTTAATAATTATTTAGATTGTACAAAATAGCTATACAAATCCTGACTGGTCCATATAACACACTGCATTTTGACATCAAGATACCTAGAGGTTCAATATCACGAGCTTATGCTCCCTATGCTCCAATAAAAAAAAGGAAATATTTCATAGACTATCAATTTCTCTAGTGAGTCACAACCACTTGATTCATTTCCGGGGAAAGTGGCGAGTTGTCCACTCCATACCGCCAGGATCGCTTTCTACTTCCGTCTCCCATTTTACACCGGAGTTTCCTGTATTAGTCTCTACGGTATTTGCTGTAAATTCAGCGCGGCGTTCCCTAAAGTTACCATTTAGGGCCGATTCTATTCCTTGTGTACGTAAATAATATAACGGAAATGCCAGGCTGCCATTAGTTCATAATTTACGCCGAGGACACAAATGCCTTTTTTGTTTCTGGAAGAAAAACAATTCTGGAAAATTTAGCTAACCGATTCCTTTCTAATACTTAACGGAACTTCTATAAGGTATTATAGAAGTTCCTTATAGAAGTTCCTAAAATATTAAAAAGGGATCGGTGAGCTCTAAATAAGAGTAGAACTAAGTGCGTAATATTTAAACTGCTTTGAAACAAATGGCGCAAAACAACTATTTGCGCACAGAATATAAAAAGCTGAACTGTGGGTCGGTCCAAATGTTTATTATTAATTTCACAAGAAACACCAAAGTAATGCAATTACTTATATGCATACGCCACCCGTATAAAGAGCATGCGATATTGGCATTTTTGCCGTTTTATAAATCCCCTGAATCCTATTTAGATACTATATCCTAAGGGTGTGAGACTTTTATATAGTTTATAGCGCAGGCAAAAATATACATTTTTTGATTTAACGAGCGAGAGAGAGGGTGTACATTGAAAAGCGCCTGGCAAAGACGTATGGGGCTCCATCCTGCATTGTCCCTGTGCTGTTCTAGGCATGAACAGAAAATTCCTGGGACATATTAAACTTATGAAATCTATTTTGATTTTATTTTTGGGGAAAACCTATGTGAGACTATGATAACCTAATTATTAATATTGCTTAGACCTAAAATAACATTATTCACCTATAATTCAGAACAAGTTCGAAGTTTTAGTTTCAGTGTAAGGATGAAAATAACGAAGACACATTGGCCGGGTTCCAAACTTTACTCGATCTTACTCCAGGGTAAGGGTTTCGTATCTTTGGCGTTCTAAAACCTACCCGTGTCCAGCGCTTTTCGATCTGGATCGTCACGTGACACGACCCACCGGAGTAACTCGGATACATTGGGTAAGATTTGGAACACAGTCAATATGATTTTACTTAGGTTTTCTTGTTATGCCACATGAATCTCGTCCTCGTTCTCTTCCTACCAACAATGGTATTCGAAAACGTACTTATTTTGCGTTAATGTTACTTTGTTTTAGCTTAGAAATCCTCGTTTATATAGGGGGCGCCACTGTGCCTAGAGGGGGCGGGGGCGTTACCCCCAGAGCAGGAACTGTTAAAAGCAGCAGCGGCGACACCGACCTGGGAGGAAGAGAACCGGGGCCTGCAGTGGAAGGTACATGCTGCGGCGGTGTCGAATTTAGTATTGTATTACCTTTGGTAATACTAACTTTATGTTAGCACTTTACTAATAAATGTAGATTCACGCTTTCCGAAATCCTGGCTTCATGTTGTTCCTCCGGGTTGGGCATGCAGCAAGGCAACCTTCTCATAATGCATGCGTATATTTTTGTTTAGATATTAGAGGATGTCATGGTATTTCTGGGCGTGGGAATATTTTAACATATTGTAAGTATTGATATGTGTGTCATTTGGGGAAAACTTACGCATGCCCAAGTTCGTGTGAGAGCACCGAGACTCCAGAGTAGGTGGTGGCCACGTCTTCTACCACAGCAACCTTATTGGTCACTGCACAAACGCCACCTACGTAGGCTCTTCCTAAAAAAACATATATAAATTGTTCTTTAGTGCTTTCTTCGTAGAATATACAATTTTGCTATAAAAACATACCGCCAGTTTGCCGCTATTGTTTATTGTTTATTATTTTTTACTTAGAACGAAAACAGTTCGCGGATCTGACTATTGTTAATAAAGGTGATAGATGACTACATAGAAATTATGGACGAATAAATGTAAACAGACAAAAAAAACAGGAGAGATGAAACACGCGTCAGCATGACACCAACTACTTTCTTTTCTATGTTCAAAGGAAAGCAAAGATGTCTAAGTAACCTTTATGCGTATAAACTAGCGGGAAGAATGTCAGTGAAGGCGTGGCATGAAAGTGTTCCCGAGAAACATAGATCTTGTGCGATTTTATGAAATACAAAATGAAATGCCATTAAGATGCAAATGAGAATCAAACAAGCGCTTTATTTATTTAATTTGTTTGAGTGACTCACAATCAGCTGGACGCTTCCTTAGTGGTGCAATTATCAATCTCAGGTAATAGTCAAATTGTTTGGACACGATAAAAATGTAAAGATAGGACAAATGAATGGTAACAGCATACTTCCTAAGTTACACTTTTCATCAAAAACATCGAAGCTAACATTCGGAAAATCTGTTCTAAATGATTATACGTTAATTGAAGGCGTGTCGTGGGTGCTAGGTGATATAAATTAAAAGAATAAAACAAACAATGCAGTCTACTACACCTACGAGGAGCGCGCAAGTATACCCGACTCAGTCACGCTGGTGAATCAATTGTACCATTTACGCTATTATACAAAAACTACTACAATTAACTACTTTATATATAAATACAAATTATCCATCAATCTCCTTTAGAGGAATGCTAGTAAATAAAGCAAATTAAGAAAGCGTTGATAGTCAAAAGACGTAGATGTGCCTCCTAATACATCTATTTTTAACGGGTTTGTCCATAATATTTTATACAAGTCTAACATTTTGCGGCTCAATAACTAAAGCGGGAGTAAGAGTATGTTGCCACTTGAAATAGGTGTTTAGTGAATTGTGTTAGGTATCATACAAATTCAATTTTGCTTAAGTGCGCAGCGATATTTAACAGAATATTTCCACTTGTTAGTCTTAAGATTTTAGAAAAAACCGAGACTGGGAGGAAAGAAGGACCACACAACATGAAGTCTTGACACTTCGTGTTACGTTGTCCTTCTTTCCCCAGTCTCGGGGTTTTGTCTAAAATGTTTAACCTTCACCAGCTTGTTAGCGCCCCAAGTTTTGTTTGTTAATCTTGCACTGTTAAAGGACACATGCAAAAGAAACATTTTTCTTTAAACAGCTGGATGGGAAAATGAAGTCACAAAACTAACTTACAACGGAAAATATTTTTTTTAAAGCTCTCTGCGGCGCGAAACGAATTTGTAGTTGGCGCCCACGGGCGCCGCAAAAAGGTGGCAGCAACTTATCACGTGACTGGCTGCTATTTATACCCTGGTGCTTGCGCTCTTTGGAAGCTTCTATGGTCTCTAGAAGTTGCTTATATATCTTCGTTTGAAGTGAAACAAAAACGAAAATTTAATAGGTAACTTTAAGGGCCCGAAGGAAGCTCCTTAAAAAGCGCAAGCAGGCGGAATAGACCTGCGCGCCGGTCAGAAATTGACGGCGGCGGCACGCTCTAGTGTTCCCTTTCGTCGGCGGCGACGGCGGCGTGGAGAAATACGTTGAACCTGTGGCACACCACGCTCGATGTGCGGCGCTGACGTGACTTTTGCGGCAGCGGCGGCGCAGCACGGCGGCGCTCAGGTCTACCACGTGACTAGCGGCGGCTCCCGCGAGCGCCAGCTACGAATTCGTTTTGCGCCGTAAATATAGCTCTCAATTTTTTCTTCGTTGGATGTTCGTTTTATAACATTCTTTTTCCATGTAGGCTTCTCCGGCAGAACCAGCTCAACAAAGGAAGGGAGGAAGGAAAAAAGAAAGGCGAACCGAATGCTGGACTACTAACTGTTTTATTACATCTGCCTCTTCTTCTAATACTTTATATCCAATTCACCCTTTTGCCTCTGCATTTTACAGCGGAGCTGTTAAGGGCTAGTTTCCCCAGGATTGTGTCGGACCGCAAAGAAATGTCCACACAACACTCCGGTTCCCGCCGTCGCTCATAGAGGGCGGTAGCTGTCCAGAGTGTTGTGTTTGCCGGTTGTCTGCTTGCCGCCGTCACTCATGGATCCTGCCTTCCCACTTTGGCTTGCCGACGTGTGGCCGGCCATTACATTATTCCCACCATATTACTTCTTCGCTGGTCTTCCTTCTTTACCCGAGTGGAAAGCCTGAATGTTTTTCTTTCCCATTGCTCGCTTTTTTTTCTTCTTTTTTCTTTTTTTGGGGGGGGGGGGTGGTGGGTAATAAAGAAGAAGAATATCTAATAAAACAGTTGGTAGTCCAGAGGTCGCTTCGCCTTCCTGTTCTCCTGTCTCCCTCCTTCCTTCCTTTGTTCAGCTTGTTCCACCTGACATGTACAATAACCAACTAGCTCAGCTCATCCCCATAGTAAGTTACCACCAAACTGTTTTTAATTTTTTTCTATCATTTGCTTGCGTTGTTGAAGCGGTTGGCACCCATTCAAACAAAATTTGATATAGTGCGTTTTCTCTGAACCGATAAATACGAACTTGGTTGTTCTGCCCAACCAATAAATACAAAACTTGGTTTTTCTGCCAAACCAATAAAGATTATTCTGTTCTCCTTATCAAAAAATGTAATAATTTAGAGCGCTTCGGATACATTGGTGCGCAGCTGAAGTTTGAGTTGCATAGCGCTCTCAGAGCAATTTGCTTCATTGAAATGGCGGCAACTTCGAAAATAAATTTAGCCTTCGTTTTCCTAGAAGGCACAGGGGTTGTTTACTTGGTTTGGGGGATTCTACTTATTATAAGAAATATAATTTATTAAGAAAATATGTGTTAAGGTAAATTCATGCAGCATAACATATTCTGTACTTATTTTTCGATCGTAGGGCTGAATGTCACCTAGCAGTTTCAGTAGCGCATCTCACTGAAATGTTCCGATTATTTTTTTAAATATATTTTTTGTGATTTTGGTTCGCTTTATGTATTCTAACTATACCTTTCTAAATTGGGACTTTGGGCCCTAAATGCCCGCTTGAGAAAATGTTTGGGTTATGTGGCACATTTGTGTTAGTAGAGTTGGGTAGGAATTAAAATGACATTAATATTTCTATGCTATTTATATGATGCAGCGTTCCAACTCAAATCTGAAACGCTTTTATATCCAGTAAATGATTTGTCGGCTTACCTTCCGTTTAAGAAACATTTAAATACCGTTTCAATGATTCGCTTTAACTTTGAGATAATCAATAATTACAATTTATTATGCTCTCAAAGGGACGAGAAGAGTACATAAAGGGTGTTACATGCATAAACGGAAGGGAAAGCAAAAGTTAAGAAACACACAATGGAAAAGGTTGTAATATATTCAGAATTTTTATCTGGATTGTACACAAACGTGTTAGTACTGAAATAATTATATTAACGCAGTCATAAAGTGAGTGTAATCAGAAATATAAATATTAGTGTTTGTTCACATTTTCATGTACATGTACGTACATTTCTGATGATCGGTGTCTATAGATATATTAAGGGGCGTCGAAATAAAGAAATTTCTTGCAACTGTTGTCAATCTCAGCGGAGTTCTGGGTTTCTCTGGCATAGCGTACGTCTGGCATAAAGCGTTCGTCTGGCATAGAGTAGTTCAACTTATAAAAAAAATAAAAAAACGGTTCGTATACATCTCAGTCATATTTGTTAGGAAAAAGATTTTCTTCAACCCAGTCGCATCCGTATGTCTGCGAAACTGAGAAAAATAGTAAGCTGCTTTGTCCTTCAAGTATTCAAGCCGGTGAGTGAGACTGAGAAGGCGGTGACCTAAAACTTCAAAATTTAAATTTGAAGGGTATTCAATCTTCGACCTAAGTAAAGTATTGCAGGTGGTTAGCCTAGTTTGAGCATTGGTTCAGGGCAAGGAGCGTCGAGTAAATGCTATATTGTGGCCTGCTAACTAAAACATTTGACAAACGTGGACTTCTTGCGATAAACACTATCGTATTTGTAACTCTATTTCCAGGAATTTTCCATGAGAGTAAATGTGCCGCCTCGGTGACTCCGTGGAGAAGTGCCGGCATACAGGTCCCTAGAAGACGGGTTCAACTCCTGGCCGAGTTGCCCACTATATGAACGAGGCTTATCGCTAAAAAACGCGCCGTGTAACCGAGATTCCACTTCTCTGTCAGAAGATCTCCTCTCAGTTGAAATTAATCCTCAGTACTCCGCTGGGTCTTGCCAGATGCCCTTTGCTGGTACGCCTTGCAAAACCCTCAAATTTGGCTTTTGAAGGATAAACGGCTGTTTTCTCTGTTATTAATGGGAAAACCATTTTGTGCTTACTTAAAGAAGTGTTAACACTAACGAATCATTTGGTAAAACTAGTTATACTATATACATTGGGCCATTTCAAATACGAACCACATTCACAAACCTGCAAGTTTCGGATTTAGAACTCCTCCTGAAACGCCTGCGATATCCATCCTAGAAGGAAAAAAAAGTATTCGTAATTAACATCCTTGAAATCATATACTCAAAACTGGGCTGACATCCCCAGAAATGTCTTGCTGTAGAAGACATTTGGTTCACATCACACGTTCTGCTACCTAATGGCTTTCAAATGAAGCAGAGTATGTTTTCTAGACCATTTTCTTCCGCTTAAAACTTAAAGATGCAGTATTCTGGAGACTCAAAGGAGACCGACTAGCGTTTAACCGGCAGGAAAATAAATAATTTAGAACAATACTACGAAGCTATGACTCACAAGTAACCCAGAACGTTTTTTGAGGCTAGTCATCTTGGGTTCACAATTGCGTCATCGAGCCACAATCTTGCCGCTTTCCAGGACGAATATAATTTGCGCGTCAACAATGACGTGATAGTTCTGGCGCCACCTCTCTGTCACCACTTAAACGTCACAAATACTGCCAGGTTCAGTCAAGCTCTACAAGATATCCTCGCGTAGGACATCAGACATCTTAACATTCTGATGGTCCATCAAGATGACCGGTAGTCTCACGCGCACACAAACAGGAACGTTTTAATTGTTCGTCAGTCGTTATCAAATAATTTCTGGTAGTTCAGTAGAAACCGTGAAGAAAGCCTCATGAACCACAAGGAAATTCTGATCCTCCATCAAACGTCTCTGACGATCTTTTCAATAAAGATACATCTACATTGATCATAAAAAAATGTATTCAATCGAAAATGACTTATTGAATGGGTAGACCTAGCTAAGTATGAGCGCGCTTGTCATATCTTTATGTTCAGGATCTTTTAAAAACATTTAAATAGAAAAACTGCGTTTGAAGTTCTTAGATAAGACATGCATACCACTTTACAAAAAAATATTCCATGACATTTTTTATTTTTTTATTTATGCATTGAAATCACAATTTTACGTGGAGGCTCTGGCTCGTTCTAATTCGTGACCAAGGATAAGTGGCCCGGGCCATTGCTACTGGCTTGGTGTGGCTGCTCGGCCGAACAGGTACGCAAGCCTAGTGTGTCCTCGTCGCGGAGTCCAGTGCAGTCTAGCCTGGCGTCTTACAACACTTGCTAGTCGTGCGAGCAGACGCGCGACAGCCCCCGGCTTGGTCTGCTATTCCAGCACCGTCTATCACCGTTTTTAAACGCTCAGAAACTGCTACCCTGAAGGTGGTGCTCATAGCGTTTCATTGTGCACGAGCCACCGCCAAATACAAGTGTATTTGGTGTCTGTGGATGTGCTCTAATAAAACTAATAATGTTTTATCTTCCAGTGCCCACAAACTACCTAGCGGCCTACTGTGTGGTGCACAAACATGGGTGAAGTATTATACAAATAAGCCTAAAGTACAAATTATAAGAAATAACTAACAACAAACAAAAGCAAAAAAAAAGACTAGGGCTATGCCTGACTTGGCCTGCTTAGGGCAAATGCATTCATTCGCGTAATTGTTGCGTAAACACTTGATGTGCAACAAAAATATCAAAGTTATTCTGATGAGCATTATTAAAATTAATTTGAACCCTCAAAAGAGTTGACACAGATGATATACAGGACGGGTAAAAAGTTGATTTGTTCCTAATGATTCGGGCGGTAACATGGAACTCAATAGACTGCAATAAGTACGTGGAGTTTCCCTCTCCTTGGACAACTTTGTGTGAAAACATGAAATCTCTATACTCTCTTTTCACAGTCAGTTTATGCTATAGAAACCTGTGAAGCAGTGATTCGTAGTGGTAGAAACACCCCTTCCAATATACCTAGCATAGACAATTCTAATCATTCGCATCTGTACATTTTCAATCGCGATTGCTTGCGAAATAGTATAATGCATCGGAAAAACACCGAAAAGAAGTTAAGAAAAGCAACAAAATAAACGTTAAGGTTTTTCAGCATTTTTGTTCGCGTGGTTTTGTTCTTCACGTTTACAAGCCCGGTGCACTGTGAAAAAAACTTGCAAGCTACAGGCCTCCCGAAGAAAACACAGTCTAAACAATCGAGAGTGCCGAAAGAGACAAGTCCATGGGTTTGTAACAATCAATGAGAGATTCGCGTGGAGCTTTGGAGCGCTCTTTACCGATCGCGGAAGTTCGGCTGGGTGAACGAGAAGGATAGTGTGGTGAGCTGGGGCTTTAATCTGTACACTAGGCAAAGAATTCGGCGAGGAATCTGGCGGCCGCCAATGGCCGTCGCCTCGCTTGACCTCGACACCGGCCTATCACGGCGGTTGAATTGCTCGCCGACTTCTTGGCCAAATGTCCAGATCAGCGCCCCTGATCAGCTTTTTCTTTCAGAGGGTGTCCCTCTTAACGTTATTATGGGTTCTCTTTGTTGCCTGCATGGGGGCCGGCACGTCTGTTCAACGTTACGTCATTAAAGTCAGTAGACAAGCTTTCTTGAACGCCTGGCTTCTCTTTGTGGCGCGTCGGTCGGGCGCTCGCTACCCCATCCACCCATAGAGTGCCTTCATGCAAACACGCACTTTTGCTTGAGTGGTGACATCTCAGCCGTTTCCGCCCAATATTTGCTTTAATGCCTTTTTAAGTGCGCGAAATCCGGTGTGACTCAGCTCGAGTGCGTAGCCTTGGCTAATGCTTAGGAACCATTCTACCTCATAAGCCTCGCACTGAGTGCGCCACCGAGTCACGCACTGGCCTACTCACTGCAACGAAGGAGGTCTTCACCCTTATCCTAGGTAAAGAAGAAGAAAATTAGGTGTTTGATGGCACAGCGGCAACTAAGGCCATAGTGTGCCAAACACAGGGTAAGTTAAAGGCAGTACTGAAAAGACCTATAGTAGGTAGTTCTATTTTAAAACTATGGGGAATGAATGCTTAAAACTTTACAAGATACAGGCCTATTAAGGCTTCCAGATATTTTAACCGATGCACCACTAACCAGAGGCGCTCTAAAAGGATTTCCTTCACACTAGGAAGTTTGGGAGAATGTGCCGACGATACAAGATCGCCGGCTCTCTGCTACCGCTAATCTTCAGGCAAGCGTAATAGAAATGAAAACAAACTAAAATTCATATCTGATGTAGGATGCCAATGCTATCTAAAAACTTAAAAACTTGACGGTGCGGCACAAGAGGTTCGTCACCCAATAATAATGCCGGGTGGAACGGGACGCGATTGCGGAAAAAGGTAGAGAAAAAATGGTGCGTTCGTGATGGTACTTAGGACATGCGATAAGGATATGCATGGCACTCAATAACTCGTTACAGTGTTCACATTTCGGAGCTGCCTCTGCCCGTAGGAGGTACCCATGCGTGAGATGGGTGTGTCCCAATCTCAGACGACAGAGCACAACCTCAAAGAAGCGCTCCCTGTGTCGGCAACTTGCCCATTCCCGCAGGGTAGGTTTCACGCAATGAAACTTGTTGTGTATTTCCGTGTCCCATTCTAACTGCCAGTTTTTCTGGATTGCTTTTTTAAGACTGTGTTTGTAGTCAGTGTATGGAATGTCCTTGAAATCCACTTGTCTATCAATGCATGTACTGGCAGCTCTATCAGCATCCTCATTTCCCTGAATACCGACATGACTAGGCACCCAACAAAAATTTATGTGTAGATGTGATTTTGCTGCATTGTGCACAATGTTCCGGAGCCTAGTAACGAAGGTATTCTTTGGTACTTCCAAAGAAGAAAGCGCCTTTAATGCGCTGAGAGAGTCAGAGTAGATAACAGAATACTGGATAGAGTTTTCTATAATGAATTCAACGGCTAAAATTAAAGCATATAATTCTGCAGTAAAGATTGAGGCTCTGGCATCAAGACGTCTAACAACCTTCTATGTCTCGCTTATAACAGCACAACCAACAACAGAGTCACTCTTAGTACCATCTGTGAAGAAGCTCCTACAGTTGTTGTACGCATAAGCAACCTGGGAAAACTCCTGCTGCAAGGCAGCAACAGGAGTTTGCCGCTTATTATATTTAATCAGAGTAAAATTGATTTTCGGTGCTATGCACTCCCAAGGAGCTACTGCAGGTGGGAGTTGAGCAACTAGGCTGCAACTGTCAAGGTTGTACGCCTGTGAATACGCTTTAATTCTCTGCGTAAAAGGGGTACGACAGATAGCTTGTTCTGGAGTGTGGTTACATAGCGAGAATCGTGGATTGCTTCCTGGATTGGATGAGAAGAGATAGAGCGGATTCTTAATACATACTGGAACCCTAAATAAAATCGTCTCTTTTCAAGTGAATATTCATTACTCTCAGCATATAGGCTAGGAATAGGGGACGTCCGAAATGCACCAGTGGAAAGCCTCAGGCCTTGATGGTGCATCGGGTCCAACACCTGAAGGGTAGAAGGACGTGCGGATCCATACACTACGCATCCATAATCTAATTTTGAACGAACCAAGCAGCGATAGAGATGAAGGAGGCATTCCCGATCGCTACCCCAAGACTTGTGTGAAAGCACCTTTAGGAGGTTCATTGACCTTGAGCACTTCTGTTTCAGGTAAAGAACATGACTGCGGAAATTCAACTTTTTATCAAAGATCACTCCTAGAAACTTGTGTTCATTACGAACAGGAACTGCCTGCCCCCTTAAGGTCAGACTAGGCTCTAGGATCATGCCCCTAAGTAATGAAAAGTTCACACATACTGACTTCTCTGGTGAAAAACTAAACCCATTGGCATCAGCCCACCTCATCAGACTATTAATTCCCAGCTGAAGTTGTCTCTCGCAGACTGAAATGTTACACGAACAGCAAGAAATCTGCAAGTCATCCACGTAAAGAGAGTAGTAAAGTGATTGTGGGATAGACTTTGCAATAGAGTTTATTTTTATTAAAAATAGTGTTACGCTAAGGACACCACCTTGTGGAACTCCATTCTCTTGGACAAAACTACGAGAGAAGGTTGTACCAAGCTTGACATGAAAGTATCTGTCTTCCAAGAAGCTTTTGATAAGTGAGAGCATCTGGCCACGAACTCCATACGAGACAAGATCGTTCAAGATTCCATACCTCCATGTTGTGTCGTAAGCCTTCTCTATATCAAAAAAGACAGAGACACAATGCTGTCTATTAACAAAAGCTTCACGAATAGTTTACTCGAGTCTGACTAGGTGATCCACCGTTGATCTGTGAGCACGGAAACCGCACTGAAGCTTATCGAGGAGATTATTTTCCTCTAGAAAATAAACCGATCTTGAGTTTACCATCCGTTCAAATGTTTTTCCCAAGGAACTGGTGAGGGGTATGGGTTGGTAACTTGAGGGTAATGATGAATATTTTCCTTGTTTAATGAGCGGGATAACCTCGGCTCTTTTCCAGGAATCTGGGAAGACACCTTCTCGCCAGATTTTGTTAAAGAAGATTAAAAGCGCTTGCAAGGTATTGAAATGCAAATGCTTGAGCATACAGTAGTGAATCCGATCTGGTCCTGGGGAGGTATTTTTACTTTTATTTAAAGCTGCCTGTAACTCTCGAAAAGTAAATGGTCTATTATAGGGTTCTCGTAGTCCTCCAGAGGTATTTATTCTCTTCTTCTCTATAACACATTTATGCTTTAAAAATGCAGCCGAGTAATGCGATGAACCCGATACAGATGCAAAGTGCTCTCCTAGAATATTGGCCTGCTGCTCAAGACTAGGCAGTACACCACCTGGCAGAACAAAAAGCGGTATAGAGAAGGCTCGATAATCCCCATTAATCTTATGCACTTTTTCCCAGACAACTTTTACACTGGTGTGACTATTAACGGAGGAGGTGTATTTCTTCCATGTCGTCTTTTTGGATTGACGACGAACATATCGAGCCTTCACCCGAGCCTGTTTGAAGGCTAAGACATTTGGAGGCGTCGGGTAGCGGCGTAGCACATGCCACGAACAATTTTGTTTTTTCCGAATCTCGCTGCACTCTTTAGTCCACCAAGGTTTCGGCTTAACAGGAAGGCGTGTAGAAGACTGCGGAATAGCTTTATGAGCCGCCTCATCTATAGACGCAGTAAGAAATTTGCAGGCATCATTCACATCCAAGCCAACTAAGGTTTCAGGGTTTACCTCAGATAAACTTTCAAACATGGCCCAGTCTGCCTGGTCTAATTTCCAGCGTGGTGAACGTGTCATGAGAGAGGATGAAGGAGCAGTGCACTTTAAAATAATGGGGAAATGGCCGCTACCATATGGGTTAGGATCCACATGCTATGAAAAGTTAGGAAAAAGTGTGGCAGTCCCAATGGAAAGATCAATGCATGATGAAGAAAGGTGTTGACAGCTAAAAAAGGTAGGCTCACCAGTATTAAAAAGACAAAGTGTTCGCGAGAATAAGACAGTCTCAATGATTTTCCCTCGGATGTCACGACGTGTGCTCCCCCATAAAGGGTTGTGAGAATTAAAATCGCCCATCAAAAGGAATGGCTCAGGAAGCTGGTCCAAAAACGAATTAAAATCTGAGGATTTCAAAGTAAAGGATGGTGGTAAGTATAAAGAGCACACTGTCAGAGCTTTGTGAAGCATGAACCGTACAGCCACTGCTTCCAGTGAGGTAGACAGTGGAACCTGTACGCAGGGCACTTCTCTCGGGAGAACTACCGCAGCTCCTCCAGAAGAACTGACTGAGCACGAACAATCCTTCCGGAATACCTGGTACCGTCTGAGGAAGTTGGTATGGCTGGGGTTTAAATGAGTTTCCTGCAAGCAAAGCACACGTGGCTTGTGTTCCTCCAGCAAAAACTCCAGATCATCCAGGTTACTTAGGAGCCCTCGACAGTTCCACTGCATTAGCACTGAAACCATTATAAAGATATAAAATTACGAACACACGGTGAAGAGTGAAAGAATTAAGTGTAATCACTTCAGAGGGATCACAGGTTTTTTAGTTTTTTGTTTGGTCTTCTGATCCTGCCACTCCATCTCCTCCTGGTCAGACCCAGGGGTAGATGGGGAGGTGGACAGGGCAGGAGCCCCGCCCTCCTGAGCTCCGCAAGCAGGCTTGCTTGCCGGCCTGGGAGGGTCGGAGCTGCGAGAACCTAACCTGCGGCCGCGACCAGAACCTGACCGGAGGGTGGCAGATGTACTTGGGAGGGATTCAACCCCGTCCATCTGCTCCGCCTCCTTTTGTGTTACAGAAGCTGCATGAGGACCATGCAGCTCCTTGGTTGCTGGCGGTCTCTCCAGAGAGTGAGGCCGAGGGCCTCGCTTTTCTCCCTGGTAGGAAACCGCGTGGACTGTACAGGCGCAGTAGGCGCTGGCCTGTCTTGGGACGTGGGAGCAGCTGGCGAACCCTCTCCGCGAAGAGAGGGAGCCCGCTGCCCCTGGGTAGGCTTTGGGGTCCCGAGGGCGGCAGCCAGGTCTTCGAGCAAGACCTGGGTTGCCCTCGACTCCATACGTGGCGCAGGACCCCGGCGCGCCACGTCGGCATACGAGCCTTGTGCAAGGAATGACCAGCGTTTCTTGGCCTCAAGGTATGTAATGTTTTCTTTAGCCTTCAAACTCAAGATCTCCTTCTCCTGCTTCCATAGGGGACAAACACGGGAGTACGCTGCATGGTTGCCCTTGCAGTTGGAGCAACACACAGTGTTTTCACAGATGTCTGCGACATGTTCGTTGCTGCCACACTTGGCGCAGATCTCTCTTCCACGGCAGCTCCTAGACCCATGCCCGAACCGTTGGCACCTGAAACTCCTTTGGGAGTTTGGCACATAAGGACGGACACGGCAGTTCAGATAGCCTGCCTTCACTGTTGCTGGAAGACTATGCGTTCAAAAGAAAGAATAAGATGTTTTGAGGGGATCTCCTGACCCTCGCGCCTAAGTATAATCCGCTTTACTGCAGTGACACCCGAGTTTTGTAGGCCTTCAAGGATCTCCTCCTCGCTTACACCTGAGGGGTCTTCTTCGAAGATGACACCACGCACAGCGCTCAACGTCCTGTGCGGCGTTACCGTGACGGAGGTATCGACGATGCTTTTCATCTTTTGAATGGCCACTTCGCCACTTCGCGCTTGTGTGGTGACCTCAACAAGAAGGTCCCCAGAATGCAGCGCTTTTGCTTGGTAGGAGTGTTCGATCAAGTGCTCAAGAACTTTGGCAACAATGAGCGGAGACAGCTTGGCGGCAGGGCGTTGATCGTCTTCAGAGTGAACTACAAAAAACCTTACGAAGTGTTCTGTTTCTGGTGCTTTGGCGATGACTTGTTCCGGACAGGGCCGTTTGGATCCCTGCCTGGAACCGGGTTTCGAGATAGAGGGAGCCATAAGAGGCGGAAAGTGTTCAGAACCTGTGGTGTTCCGCCCACCACGGAGCCCAACAAGGGAATAGTTAACGGACCATAACAATAAGGGCTTTGCTGGAACCGTTACACTATTAGCACTGCCCAGGTACTATAACCAAGTGTGGTTTTGGACAAGGGGTCTGTCGCCACCCAAGGATAGCCCTTGCCGCCAAAAGAGTTGAAAAAGGAAAGAAGAGAAATGAGAAGAGTGAAAAGAAGGAAAAGACAAAGGTAAAAGAAGGGAGGGGATAATAGAAGTGGCGACTGACTGAATCATCCTGGTCGGGCCAATCCAGGACACCCGTCTACGGGAAGCGGGGGCCGAAGTGGTGTATTGCCTCACCCGGGGGGCCCCGAAGGGTCCAAACCTACCCCGGGCTCGGCTCAACCACCAGGATGCCCTTTTCCCCGGACACGGGAAAGCCACGCACAGCCAGACGTGGGCGGGCGAACCCGCATGGCTCGGGGTCCGTGGAGACGCCACTCACCAAACACCTGCTTTCACAGGTGCCCCCCGCAAAAATCCTAGGTAAAAAAAAAAACAGTACAAAATCAGTATACTGAAAACGTTATCACGTATACTCAAAGCTTACAATCACTACTGAAAGCGTACAAAACCTCTACCTATAGATTACATGGAGTACAAAGGGGGCCGTTCTCAAATTATAGTCGTAAATACAAAACTAGCACATGCACTTGTATTGTAGTTGGTCTATATTGTAATCGTACTCAAATCATACTAATAACGTACACTTATAGTGCACACAGATTGTTAAGTTTTCTCAAGTACATTTCTTTAAATACTCTATAAGAATACTCATTAGTTCATTTAGAGTATATGGCTATGTATAAAAAAGTATCTTTTATAGATAGCTATATACTCCCCTCCCCGAGGTCACGTGACCTCGGGGAGGGGGGGGGAGTCAGGTGGCCTGGGGGTCACGTGACCTCGAGGAGGGGGATGGATTTCCCCCGCTAAATTTAGCGGGAAAGTTTTTCTCGAGATTTAGCGGGGAAAATTTTCCGCTAAATTCGGCGGGGAAAATTTTCCGGTAGATTTAGCGGGGAAAATTTTGCGCTAAATTTAGCGCGGAAAATTTTCCGCTAAATTTAGCGGGGAAAATTTCCCGCTAGATGTAGCGGGGAAAATTTTCCGTAGAATTTTGCGGGGAAAATTTTCCGCTAAATTTAGCGGGGAAATTTACCCATCACGCACCGCGCGGTTACGCCGACGGCGACGGCGACGCCGCTCAAGCCGGAAACGGGCGCCTAAGGCATCGTCCAAGCAAAACAGCACAGTTCTGACTCAGAAAGCGCTCCCGGAAACAGCAAAAACGTCACGAAAACGTCACATCCGCAAACCGCACGACCTACACGCACAAAAAAAAATCTTTGGTTTGGACCGCGCTTAAGAACTGCGCTCTTAAAGTGTTTTAGCTACTTGGCTTTTGCTGAGTTAAATACAGTGTTAAAAGTGTATAAAAATATGTATAGGAATGCACGAGCAATAAACTCGATTGCGAAGACCTCTTGTTAAGTCAACATCTGGATGTATTTTCCGGCAACTGCCGTAGGTGATGTAAGCATGACACTTTAATTGTCATAAGAGAAAATAAAGATTTGTGGCATTCGGCAATGTCGAACTGATTAAACAGTGAAGCACTTTTTTAAGCGCAGGTTTGGCTACTTTTTATCAATATTTATTTACTTTTTATTTACATGTTTATTAAAGGTCACTGACTTACATACTCTTATGAAAAGGAACGTTGAATTTCTGGTTCGATTTTGATGAGTTCCTGATGAGTCATCAAACATTTACAAGAAACTCAACGTGTAATATGTTTTAGAGCGCAGCTCTTAGGCGCCCGTTTCCGGCTTGAGCGGCGTCGCCGTCGCCGTCGGCGTCGTTGTCGCCGTTGCCGTCGGCGTAACCGCAAGGTCATCCCAAGGTCACGTGACCCTCAAGGTCATCCCAAGGTCACATGACCCTCAAGGTCATCCCAAAGGTCACGTGACCCCAAGGACACTGAAACCTTGGGGTCACGTGACCTTGGGATGACCTTGAGGGTCACGTGACCTTGGTGGTCACATGACCTAGGGGGTCACGTGACCTTGGGATGACCTTGAGGGTCACGTGATCCCAGGTCACGTGACCCCCTAGGCAACATGGCCCCCAGGTCACGTGACTCCCCCGAGGTCACGTGACCCCCTTCCCCGACGTCACGTGACCCCCTCCCCGAGGTCACGCCGGCCCCCCAGGTCACGTGACCCCTCGGCCAGGTGACTCCCTCCGAGGTCACGTGACCCCCAGGTCACGTGACCCTCGAGGTCATGTTCCCCCCAAGTCACGAAACCCCCCCCCTCCGCGCCTTCCCTCCCTCCTCAAGAGCTGCGCTCTAATTCGGCATTACAGGGAGTTGTAAACGGCTTTCATTTTTTTTAGCCATTTCACAACAGGAACTCACTTTAGGTTACATATCAAATTTTCTTTCGAAAATATTACGTACTGTCGGGGAAAAATGAAATGCGAACAGAGGAGCGCGTGGCTTGCCGTACAGGCTGCGCCACCTGGAAGTGAGCCTAGGGACGAGGGTGCGTGGCCTACTCCGATGTGTTCACGCCCTTCGCTCGGCACTCCCCAAGCTTCGGCAGTGCGGCTCCCAGTGCGCTGAAAGCTGTCACCGCTATCTTTGTCTGCTCGGCGCGTGGGCCGAGCTTCTTCGCACCGCACGCGCTGAGCCAGCAAAGATAGCGGTGATAGCTTTCAGCGCACTGAGAGGCGCACTGCCGAAGCATGGAGCGCCGAGCAAAGGGCGTAAACACATCGGAGTAGGCCACGCTCCTCGCCCTAGGCTCACTTCCAGGTGGCGCAGCCTGCACGGCAAGCCACGCGCTCCTCTGTTGCATTTCATTTTCCCCCGATAGTACCTTGCAATTAGAACGTTTTATGTGTAAACACACTATGTGTCTAAAGCTCAAGGTTCTTGGAAACTCGCATAGTATGTTTAACTACTCTTCAGTGCGTGCAAGACGCAAATAAAAAGTTCCTGTTTCTTTCGGTTGCCAATGCTAAATTGATGATACACCCCTAGAAGTAGCTGCTGCGTTTCGACCCGTTGGTGACGAAAGCCATCGTACGAGCGTGTTAAAAACTTGTAGTGATCAGCGGGCGCGAGAAGAGGAAGAAGAAACGCGCAGCACGGGACACCAGTGGAAAGAACGTTCGTCCCAGCTCAGCCACTTGGCTGCTTAACGCTTTTTAGATGTATATATGTATGTATTAAATATTTATGTAGTCCGCACGCTACATATTGGTGACCCGATCTAAACGACATCGACCTTCTGCAAGCTGCCTAGTCTCAGCTGTGTTCTCGGTGAGCTACTCAACACATTGACTTTTCACAATGGACGTTCGCAACGACGCGGCTTCTTCTGAAACGCCCACCGTGGTACAGGCGACTGCAGCCCCTATCAAGTTTCCAGAGTTTTGGTCTTCGGATTCAGAACTATGGTTTCTAACTGCCGAGTCGATATTTCGTAAACATCGCATCACATCCTCCCTTACCAAGTTTGACTACGTGGTTGCCGCTCTTTCCCAGTCAACCGCAGCCATCGTCCGTGACATCTTGCGCTCTCCGCCTGAAGAACACCCCTACGAGACGTTACGCACGGAACTCGTGCGGCGTACGACGGATTCTGAGCCTCGACGGATACAGCAGCTGCTTACAGCCGAAGAATTGGGAGACAGAAAACCCACAGAACTTCTCCGACGAATGAAGCAACTTCTCGGTGATAAGGCAGGGACTATGGACACGTCAATCTTGCGAGAACTTTTTCTCCAACGTCTGCCGCAGAAAATCAGGCTCGTGCTGAGCATTACCACCATGAGTCCGTCACGACTCTGGCTCGCATGGCACACCATAATAATGGACGCCTACTCACCTCGAATATCATCCGTCCATCCACAGACGAACAACCCGACGTCACGCCTATCTGTGTCTGATCACAACACCCAGCCATAAGCCCCAGATCTCCTGGCAGCTTATGTGCGCATGGAACAGAAGATCGAC
This sequence comes from Ixodes ricinus, assembly GCA_037355805.1. Lineage (NCBI taxonomy): Eukaryota > Metazoa > Arthropoda > Arachnida > Ixodida > Ixodidae > Ixodes > Ixodes ricinus. The sequence goes on along the minus strand of JAZHYW010033072.1, from coordinate 16,081 downwards.
GACCTCAGCAGACAGTTTCGAAACATTCAACAACGACCCTCAAGATCATCGCGCAGTACCGAAGTCACTACTGCCAACCGTCGAGTAAATGTCGACAACCAAACCACCACCTCGTCGGGTGACTCTACTCAGCAACAGCAGTGCTGGTATCACCTCCGCTATGGGAACGCTGCTCGCCAGTGCCGACAGCCATGCTCCTTCTCAGAAAACGGAATGTGCACTCGCTGAAGGCGGCAAACTTCGAGAGCCCTACATCGTCAAGCCGTCTGTTTTACGTGACCGACCGTTCAACCAAAGTTCGTTACTTAGTAGACACCGGCGCCGAAGTCAGTGTAGTACCTCCTACATCAGAGGATCGCCGATATTGACAAGAAACTCCCCGCTGCAAGCGGTGAATGGATCCACGATAAAAGCCTACGGAGAAAAGTCACTGACTTTGAACATCGGTCTCCAGCGGACATTTCGTTGGATCTTCATGATCGCTGACGTGAGGCAGGCCATCATTGGGGCGGATTTCTTAAGACGATTCGGTCTCACCGTCGATTTACGGCACTCGGTATCGGTATCGACTCATCGATACCGAGACGCGACTTCGCGTCCAAGTGTTGGTATCCAAGACACCACCTCTGAGTCCTTTTCTTCCACGTGCGGAGACCGACTCAAAGTGGAAAAGCATCGCGGACGAGTTTCCCTCTGTGTTTGGGCCAAACACGGTTCAACGGTCGGTTCAACACAATATTACCCACCACATTAAGACCACAGGCCCCCTGTCTTTGCACGCCCACCTCGCCTACCACCAGAACGACTTCAGATTGCCAAACACGAGATTGAGCATATGCTTGAACTCGGGTATGTGCGTCCATCTTCGACTCCCTGGTCCTCAGCTCTACACATGGTGCCGAAGAAGGGGGGGTGACTGGCGACCATGTGGGGATTATCGGGCCCTCAACCAAGCTACTGTTCCCGACCGCTACCCACTAACCCATCTTCATGATTTTGGCTGGATTACTTCAGGGTGCTACGATCGTCAGTAAAATAGACCTGGTTAAAGCATACCACCAGCTTCCCATCGAATCCGAAGACATTCCAAAGACTGCGGTCACAACTCTGTTTGGATTGTACGAGTTCGTGCGAATCCCTTTCGGCCTATGCAACGCTGCTCAAACGTTCCAGCGGTTTATAGACCAAGTGCTGCGTGGGATGTCCTTCTGCTTCGCATATCTGGACGACATCCTGATTTTCAGCACCACGCCTGAAGAGCATGCCAGTCACCTTCGGCAACTGTTCACACGACTGACAACGTATGGCCTGTTTGTAAATGCGACGAAGTGCGAGTTCGGTGTCAAAGAGCTCAATTTTCTTGGACATCACGTCGATTCTCGGGGAATCCAATCGCTTCCTGACACGGTGGCAGTAATCCGCAGTTTCCCCCGACCACCAAGAGCAACGAAACTTCGAGAGTTTCTGGGACTCGTCAACTTTTATTGTCGGTTTATCCCCCACTGCGCCCGTATGTCTCAACCGCTATACGACCTCCTCCAAAACTCAAAGATGAAGGCAACGCCGCTGCAATGGACGCAGAAAGCGGAGCACGCGTTTAGGGCAGTGAGAGAGGCCATCGCAAATGTCACCATGTTGATGCACCCCAGAAGTGACGTGCCCATCTCTCTTATCGTCGACGCCTCAGACACCGCCGTCGGGGCTGTCCTCCAACAACTGGTTGAGAACACCTGGCATCCTCTCGTATTTTTTTCGAAGGGTTTAAGTGCCACCGAAGCTGGCTACAGCACATTTGGTCGAGAGCTCCTTGCCATTTACCTCGCCATAAGACATTTTCGACACTTCATCGAAGGCCGCCAATTTTATGTTCGCACTAATCATAAACACCTCACGTACGCACTAACGTCAAACAGCGCGGCACATACGCCTCGGGAAGTACGACACCTTCTCTACATATCAAAATTTACTACTGATATTCGATTCGTGAAAGGTTCTGACAACACCGCAGCCGATGCACTTTCCAGGCATAGGTGTCAACCTCTGCATCTCCGACTGTCCCGAGATATCCTACACGGAACTTACGGCAGCCCAGCGAGAAGACACGGAACTCCAACACCTACGAACATCATCTAAAACACTCACCTTCGAGGACATCCAGATGCATGGTTCTTCTGTCTCTGTGGCCTGCGAGATGTCCACTGGCCGTCCCCGCCCGTTTGTACCCCTAGCATTCCGTCGCAAGGTTTTTGATGCTGTCCATTCACTGTCTCATCCCGGAATTCGTGCTACACAATGACTCGTGGGATCTCGGTTTGTTTGGCCACGCATGAACACAGACGTGCGAGAGTGGACAAGAACTTGCATCCAATGTCAACGCAGCAAGGTTCAACGTCCTACTGTGACCCCGTTGACCGCCTTCAACCCACCTGACGCGCGATTCATCCACATTCATGTCGATATCGTCGGTCCGCTTCCCCCATCGCACGACTGCCGTTACCTGTTGACCTGCGTTGACAGGTTTACTCGATGGCCAGAGGTGGCTCCCATGAAAGACATAACCGCACAGACTGTCGCCCGCACGCTCGTCGAAATGTGGATAAGCCGGTTTGGCGTACCCGAGACCATTACCACAGATCGCGGACGACAATTTGAATCGCTACTGTTCCACAATCTGTCGCAGCTCTTGGGTGCACACCACTACACACTACCGCCTACCATCCGATGTCCAATGGAATGGTCGAACGTTTCCACCGACAATTGAAAGCGGCCATCAAAGCCCAAGATAAAACACTTCCCTGGACAGAGACGCTTCCCTTGGTTATGCTCGGCATCCGGACAGCGTTCAAGAGCGATCGGAACTGTAGCGCAGCGGAGTTGGTATATGGGACGTCCCTTCGCATACCAGGAGAATTCTTTCACAAAGCCAGTAATCCCCCAATTGCCAGCGCGGAAGATTATGTTCATCGGTTGCGGCTCCTGATGCAGGACTTGCGGCCTGTACCTTCACGAGTTCCTTCCACACGGAGCACTTTCATCAGTACTGATCTCGCGAAGTGCAAACACGTTTTTCTTCGAAACGAAGGCGTCAAGACACCACTCCAACCTCCATATGAAGGTCCATTCCCGTTATACAGAGAAATACAAAGACGTTCACAATCCTTGTTAAGAACAAAGAACAAGTTGTAGCTATCGACCGAGTCAAGCCTGCCCACCTGGACTCAACAGCAACATCGCCTTTCCCACCTCTCATTCTCATCCGACCTCGACGAGGGGTCCCCAAAAAACTATGCGTGACACTGTTGGTCTTAGCGTTAAAAAGAAAACGCTTGGCCACTGTGCCTGGGTCATTCATTCCATGTCAAACGTCCCAGACGTTGCGCTCGACCCCTTCCGATTTCCAAAAAAAAATTCATGGCCTTTTGCCCCAATGTTCGTAGCCATGCCCTGAAATATTTTTGGCGAAAAAATTTTTTTGATGACGTGAGCGCGGTTTGAACTTTTAAAAACAGCGTGAAACTAGGCATCACTCAATAATTGATGAAAAATCAGCTTTTTAGTGAAAAACCTAGTAATATTTTTTCTTAAATTTGTACGGCTTTCGACTCACAATGTGGTTGGGCTTGTGAAGTTATGTTTAATTTAAATATTTTTTAAAACACTACAAAAATTTGAAAATTTTAACATTTTTGTTATTTTATTAAAAAATATCTAACTGCTCCCAGGACTTGATATAACTATTTTCCGGCTGCCCTGCAGGTATATAATCTATAAAAAATGTTTAAAACCGCTCAGTTAAATATCTCGCAGTAAACAAAAATCCTGAAGTTGCAAAAAAGTGCATTTTGACGCATAAACAGCCGCTTATTTCACCCTGAGGTGGTCCAAGTAAAAATACAAAATATGGTACGTTTGGAAGAACAATCGATAATCTTTTGATTCTGAAAGTTTAATCAAAGTAATTTTTGTTTAAAGCGAAAAAACAATTTTTGAAGTTGAGCTCTCGCACCACAACCCACGTCGCTTCTTAACGCCTCTTCGCCGCACAGCACGCCACCTGCGACGATAGCTGACACGATTAGGTCCAAAGAAAGAACGGAGTTTTCTGCCGCTTCCCCTTGTCCGTCTTTCCGGCTGCAAGGGAAGAAACGGCGGGTATCGTGTAATAATCGTAGGTGCCGCCAGCGCGCAGCAATAGCAGGCCCGTTGTGCCCTTTGTACCCGAGGGCGGCTCGAAACGCGATGCCTAATACGGGCGGCATCAGTTGACGTGGACTTCTCCTAAAAGGGAAACGCGATAATATCGCCGCGAAATCTAGCTGTCACGCATACTGCGGTGAAAAGCGGAACTATTCAGCGACGCAAGAATTTGCCGTTTCAAATCCGATTTAAACACAAACGAGGCGTGAGCCTCCAACTGCGCGCATTCGTTAAACACCACATCGCCTCGTCGTATAAGATTGCCCGTTCAAGGGGCTTTTGTGTTGCTGTCTACATCTGTCCTGACGTCGAGAAGAGAGAGTGATTGCGATGTGTACGTAAGAAACAGCTAGCTTACTAGCGGATGCTCTTACCTGGCAGCGCTAAGCATTTGTTGATATCAAGACAGTGGAAGTCCACAGGAGGACACAGCCGCGCAAAACGGTCAAAATAGGAAAAGCCATAAAGCAACAAGAGTAGAAAAAAACCTCTTCCCACCAAGATGTACCCGACAACTCGAGGTCCTGCTTTCTACCTGCGTGCGCACACCGTGACACCGTCGCACGCTTTGCCGGGCTCGACGGTGGCGTGCTGTGCAGGGAAGAGACGCAAGGAACGACGCCAGGTTGCGGCGCAAAAGCTCAACTTCAAAATGTTTTTTTCCTCTTTACAACAAAATTACTTTAATTAAGCTTTCAAGAACAAAAGGAAATAAACTCTTTTGTAGAAGTCACCATGTTACCTATTTTTCTTTGGGCCACCTCAAGGCAGAATTGACGGTTCTTTAAACGGCAAAACGCAATTTTGCACAAATTTAGTTTTTTTTCTGCAAGATATTTAGTTCTATGGCCTGAAACCTTTTTTGTGTACAGTATACCTACAGGGCTGTCAATAAGAGTATTTACAGTCTCATGCAGCAAAGCCATAGTTTGTAACAAAACTAAAAATATGCTAAAATTCTCATATATTCCTTATTTTTTTAAAGCTGCTTCCAGCATACCAAATTCCATGACCATGATCCTTATTACATAGCAGTCCAAATACCGTAGGGTTTTTAGGCAAAAATATTCCGGTGTTCCGTAAAAAAAATCTTACTTTTCATCAATTATTGAATGACTCGTAGTTTCATCCCCTTTAACTAGTTCAAACCGCCATCACCCCATGAAATTTGTTTTTCGTCATAAAAATGTGTTAGAGAGGCACCACAAACGTTACGGTGAAGAGCCATCAATTTTATTTTAGGAATCGGAGGTGGCCGTGGGACCTATGACATGGCATGGAGAAGTCCTGGTCACTTGATGCCGCCCGTCGTTTACGCATCGCGTTTCGAGCCGCCCTCGGGTACAAATGGCACAACGGGCCTGCTAACGCTACGCGCTGGCGGCACCTACGATTATTACACGATACCCGCCGTTTCTTCCCTTGCAGCCGGAAAGACGGACAAGGGGAAGCGGGAGAAAACTCCGTTCTTTCTTTGGACCTAATCGCGCCAGGTATCGTCGCAGGTGGCGTGCTGTGCGGCGAAGAGGCGTTAAGAAGCGACGTGAATTGTGGTGCGAGAGCTCAACTTCAAAAATTGTTTTTTCGCTTTAAACAAAAATTACTTTGATTAAACTTTCAGAATCAAAAGATTATCGATTGTTCTTCCAAACGCACCATATTTTGTATTTTTACTTGGACCACCTCAGGGTGAAATAAGCGGCTGTTTATGCGTCAAAACGCACTTTTTTGCAACTTCAGGATTTTTGTTTACTGCAAGATATTTCATTGAGCGGTTTTAAATTTTTTTTATAGATTATATACCTGCAGGGCAGCCGGTAAATAGTTATATCAAGTCCTGGGAGCAGTTAGATATTTTTTAATAAAATAACAAAAATGTTAAAATTTTCAAAATTTTGTAGTGTTTTAAAAAATATTTAAATTAAACAAAACTTCACAAGCCCAACCACATTGTGAGTCGAAAGCCGTGCAAATTTAAGAAAAAATATTGCTAGGTGTTTCACTTAAAAGCTGATTTTTCATCAATTATTGAGTGATGCCTAGTTTCACGCTGTTTCTAAAAGTTCAAACCGCGCTCACGTCATCAAAAAATTTTTTCGCCAAAAATATTTCAGGGCATGGCTACGGACATTGGGACAAAAGGCCATGAATTTTTTTTTAGAAATCGGAAGGGGTCGAGCGCAACGTCTGGGACGTTTGACATGGAATGACCCTATATGTAAGCAACATTAACGAGAAGGCAGTATACTTTTTGAACTGGTACAATTTGCCGAGCATTTTGAAAGTTTTTTTAGCTATATTGATCATGTGATCATTCCAAAACATGTGGTTATTAAATTAATCTCCAGGCGTTTTCACATTTTCAACAAGTTCAACTTCAGCGGGTCCAAGAACAACATTAAAAGTGAAACTAACATTTTTATTCTTAGGTCTAAAAAGGACCGCCTTACTTTTGCTCATATTAACTTCTAACGAATTTACTGCACTCCATTGATATAGCTTCTGTAATGTGGCGTTGGTTTCAAACACCAGTTCCTGTATTTCAGTGCCTGAAAAAAATAAGCTAGTTTCGTCAGCATAAACGATGAAAGAGCGGGCCCTACTGATGTTAACAATATCATTTATATACAATTTAAATAGAAGCGGGCCTAAAATGCTCCCTTGTGGTGCTTCAGCTCTCATAGGTTGAACGGTAGAATTTTGAATATTTATTACAACACATTACTGCCGAAATTTATTATATAATTTTATAATATTGACTATTACGACACGTAAAACGCTTCAAGATAGTCAATGAAACATCTACTATATACTTGATTGGTTTGATCTGGAAATATTCTATATGAGAGGAGTTATTGTATTAGCTGTTATTATCATGAAAAATACTTCTTGTTCGTCTATTCGAAAGAAAAATGCATTGGGCTGATTTCTAGGTTTCATAAAGGCCACTGATTAAGGACTATGTATACCAGTTACAAGATTTAGTAGATACACCTTAAAAGTTTCTGCGAGAGCGTTTCCTTGTAATGTTACACCTTCTTTAGTTATTCCTTGTACGGCTTACTCAAAGGAACCACATTTTAACACTTGTTTTAACTGTTTCCATACCAGATCTGTTCTTTTCATACGTCTCATTAAAAAAATGAAAATATGTTTGTTTAGTTTGACGAAGAACCTTATTCACTGCATTTATGCCTTTTTTTGAAGAGCAAGATCATCTAGAGTTTTCGTTTTAACTTTCAAGAAACGCGCTATACAGTATTTTTAAATCAATTTTAAGCATTTTCCAGTTACCCATTGCTTGCGGGCTTTTTTGTTTGATTTAATTGCCAATATGGAAAATAATTTTCATATATCTTTCTGAAAATATCTAGAAATGTTTTATACGCTTCATCAGCAGATATACCAGAAAAATCCGAGCCCCAATTTTTATTTAAAATAGTTTCTGAAAATGTTTCTAACCTGGCGAAGTTTGTGCTTTGGATCCTACTAGTCTTCTCGTTTTCTTTCTCAAAATAAATTTTCAAGAACGGTATATTATTTAACAGTATGAATATGGGTAGATGATCACTTAAACTATATTCTAGAGCACCAGCACCTATACAACCTATTTCTTGATTTGGCACAACACATCAAAATGTGTGGACGACGACGATGCGACACGATTAAGCTAATTTATAAAATTACAAAGTGTATTTCATACAAGTAGAATAAGAAAGTCGTCTCCGACATGGTATTCTTAGAGTAGATTTATATTTAGGTCTCTCCACCAAGAAACAGTTTACATCTCTGATTTGCAAAACAAAAAAGTTCTTCTAAAAAGAACTTTTTCCGGCGCCAAGAGCGTGCCATCATATCAGTGCCGCGATCAGTGAAGATCACTGTTGGGCGACAGTGCTTTAGAATTAATCGACGCCTGACTACTATGTGTACCGTAACCGCTCCTATATCCCGCACAGGCTTGGCCTCAACAAATTTCGTCAGGTAGTCGATGGCGACGATGGTGTATTTGTAGCGTCGAGATGCCTTAAAAGGTCCAACAATATCTCGCCCTACCGTGTGAAATGTGGAGTAGACTTCAATCGGTTGCAGCAGTCCAAGAGGTGCCGCAGGTGACATCTTTATATGTTGGCAGAGATCGCAATGCGTGACGAAGCGTTTTACGCCTCTGAAGAGTTTCGGCCAGAAAAACTTTGTGCGAATAGATTCGCCGTGCTCCTGATGCCCATGTGTGCGCCGTACTTTCGTCTGTGAAATTCGCGCAAAACTTCGGCTGATCTCCGAGCCAGGAAGGCAGACCAAAAAACGTTGATTGATGGGGCATTGATCCCTCTTGTAAAAGAATCCGTCATCCACGACGAACTTGTAATGTGCTTCCCTCTGCTTTTTGCGTGCGCCAGTACCTCCGTTCATAAGTTTGAAAACGTCCTGGCAGTACGAATCCTCATGTTGGCCACGTGAAAGATATTCAGCCCGTTCCAGGAAGGCCGGAGGTGTGGCAAGAACTTTGTCACCTAGCTCCCTTGTTGAATGCGGAGTCTGCGAAAGGCAGTCAAGCGCTCTATGAGGAGCTCCTGACGTGTAGATGACCTCAAAATTGAGCTTCGGCAGAAGGAGCGAAAAGCGCAGTAAGCGTTAGTTCCGCTCGTTATACCGCATCACCCAGCTTATAGCATGGTAGTTGGTAACAACTCAAAACTTAAAACTTAAAACCCATGAGTTACGGGTTAAGCTCGTCCAGAGCCCACTTGACGGCAAGAACTTTCGTCTCTGTGGATGTGTAGTTGGACACGTACCCTTTGAGGAAGCGAGTCAAGTAGTCGACAGGTCTGAAGTATTCATCTTTGTCCTCTTTCAATGGCAATGTTGCCAGTCCAAGCTTGAAACCATCGGTTTGAACATTGACGCCAAAGTGTGCGTCATTCGAGAAAACCTTAAGAAGAGGTGGCTCACACAGCGCATCCTTCTGGCTTTCAAACGCTACATCATTTTCTTCATTCCAGAGGAAGTTAGTTTTTCCCTTGAGGATTTCACGCAAAGGAGCAGCGAGCAGACTGTAGTTCGGAATAAACTTCGGGAAGTGAACTCTCAGGCCCATAAAGGACTGAAGTTCCTGGATGTTGCGGGGGCCGGAAACCTATGTACAGCTGTCAGCTAGGAAGGGTCTTGAAAAACTCCTTGCTTTGCGACAATGTGTCCAAGGTACATGACTGACGTACAAATCAAAACAAAAAAAAAACACTTCTGTGGCTTGAGCTTCAAGTTCGCTTAGTGGAACCTCTAAAAATAGTGTTGCAGGTACGTCACATGCCCGTCCACTGTTTTTCTGTACACAACACAATCGTTCATGTAGGCAAGCGCGTAATCGTACTTGGAATTCTCGATAATAGTGTTTACCGCACGCTGACAGGTGGAGCAGCTTTGAGTCCAAACGGTATCTTCAAGAACTAATACAGGCCCCACAGAGTGACAGCGGTTGTTTTCTCGACGTCATCTGGGCGCATGGCAATTTGATAGAAGCCAGAAACCAGGTCCATGACAGAGAGAAACTTGCACCCCGTCAGAGTCTGCAGGGCATCCTCAAATTGCGGAACGGGTTGACAGTGTCTTCAGTGACAGCGTTGATCCTTTTGTAGTCTACGCAATTATGTTCCGATCCGTCTTTTTCCGTGACTAAGACCAAGGAGGGCGGGCACGAACTGCGCGATGGCTCCACAATCTTGGCATCAGTGAGATCTTTGATCATCACCTCGACGAGATCATCGCTGCGCCGGCGACAGTCGACATGGTCTTTGGGATATAGGTCTCGCATTGCCTGTCGGAAAGGAGTGCTGCCTAAGCCGACAGTGTCAGCGCTGTTCGCGCGAAGCAAGCTATGTTTTTTGAGAGAAGCTCTTGAACTTTTTCGTATATCTTCAGGTGCCAGCGTTGAACCAATATTGAACGTGAGACCCTTAACCAAAAGAGGTTGGAGTTGAGGGCCAACTATTTCCAAAGAATTCGGGTAATCCAAGTCCTCCGGCGAAGGCAGTCTTGAGCAACTCTAAATGAAAGCAGTTCCGTCGTCGCTAAGCTCGGCGTCTTCAACACATGTTACCCCCTAGCGACTCCGACAGTAGCATCAAAGGGTAGAGATAAATACACACTCTGAACATCTTTATTGCTGGGGCTTTCTCTTGAGCAATCCTTATCGTCCTATGTGTAGTATTTCATGGCACGCTCAATATCCTTTCTGTCTAGGGGCTGACTTCGGTAAGGGTAAACGACTGCCCATAACTTTTCTCTTTCTTATGTCTCGCGACTTGTCCAGAAAGTACATCATTACTTCTGGTATAAGGGCCAAGATTTTCTTTTTGTTTGTCTGGGATGTAACAGGGTCCAATTTCGAAATCCTTCCTGGATGAAAGAGTGGTTCACGTAACCGGTCCTCAAGTTAGCAGCATAATGAACGTAGGCTGTACCTAGGTGGAACCCGAATCCGGCTGTTCAGCAGTGTGAGATGTCTGTAAAAAGTCAATTAACTTGCTGCCAATCTTTTTTTAAATACCTTTCGTTGCTGGTGATTGTTTTCGTCTGACACATTTGTCGCGAAGTTCTTTTGTTTTAACATGGATGGAAATATCAAATGTATCACACTCACGTTCGCTGCACTGATGGCCTCTTTCACGTCTTGGACAATTACTTCCTCGTGTAGAACTTGGACGTCATTTGGTGATCATCAGACGACGGTCATGCTTTTCGACAATATCATGAAGATCGCGGCTGAACATTGCGAAGCAGTTCACATAAACACTGTCGTGCTCGTTGATCGATTCCGCTAGTTCGGCAGGCAGTAGTTGTTTTATTAGTCTGGTGTATAGATTGGAAACTTTGCGAAAGCGTCGGTCGTATTCTCTTTTTTTTTGTGCCTCTTGGTGTAATCAGGGTAAACGTGTCTTCCGCTGCTAAAGATGTCAGCCATCGTAACCGCTCCGAGGTTAAAAATTACCAACCAAACAGGCGCTCCTCGACCCTTTAATTCGGGGACAACTTTCTGTGGCAATCCGAAGAGAGGAGGAAAGTGCTGTCAAAGCAGCCGGCGCAGTTTCTTCACTAGTATTGGCTGCATTGCCACAGAAAGGTTTCCGCAAGTTAGTTTTTCACCCTCCTGGTTTTATTAAACAGTGAATAACAAACTAAGAAGATTTTCCAGATATGTAGGCAGCATAGAATCTGCCAACGAAACATAACGCCGGGAAAAGTTTGTTTCAAAAGCGGCAGCGCGAGAGCTTTACCTCTGGAAGCGATTTCTTGAAATCAAAGGTTTTCTATAGCTTCTTCTTTCTATCATGTGTATATTTCATGATATGATAGTCGTTTCGAATCTTAATAATCCAACTGTCTGAACTAGGTAAACAGTCACGACAGCTATCTAAAAGAGGGGTTACGACACTCCTAAAGTTAAAAAGTTTGACGGCAAGTACACGTCCCGCTCGGCTCGTGGTTTCCTTTCGTTCCCACGTTCCGTCCATGAGAAAAGAGCCAATATCAAAACGGCTAGTTTCACCCATATATCAATCTGCGCGGTTTGGAACGTACATTTGGCTAACATAGTAGTGCAAATACTAAAATAAAGACTCGGAGGTTTCAACAAACCTAGCTTAGCTTTCGTGGAAATTAAGTTGTTTCATGAAAGAAAAAGAAACGCACGCTTATCCTGTATTTAAACATCCACGTCGGGCCGTGGCTTTGAAGTGTGCTTTCGTCACAATTGCTCTATAATCTGACGGAAAACATTTCAAACATCCTATATATCTTCATTAACCTCATATGACATGTTAATATTAATTAAGGCAGTTTCCATTTATGTAGTTCACCATACTTCGTTCACCCCTAAGCTGACAGTGCGGTGAGAGCTCTGAACTCGCCCTTTTGATCACCCTATCCCGGCTCTCTGCGCCTAAGGTACTGGCGGAAGGGTGATCACGTGGAAAAGAAAGGTGTATGGCTGATCCGGCGAGCAGGCAGCTTGCACCGCACTGTCAGCTTCGGGGGTAAACGGAGTATAAGTAAGCAAACTGAACGTGTGGAAGAACCTCTTATCATACTATCTGGTAAATACTAGCAACGTACACGTTTTACCGAACTGTGTGCGGACTGGAAATCAACAAAAATGTGATCATGTTACAAAAAATAACAAATATTTAACTAAAAAAGTGAAAAGACAGAGCAATGCGTCGTAGGATGGAAGATCAAATATGTCTTATTTTTAAACGCACTGCGTATTATGAAGAAACCATATATGTCAGAGAAAGTTTATTCCACATTTAAAACACATAAAAAGCTTTTTTATCCACGTAAACTAAAAGAAATAAAAATATACATATTTTTAAATTGACGTTGAGTTTTGTACTTTTAGCTTTTCTTCTCAAGTTTTACGGTGTTGCTTCTTCTATATAAACTACGCTTAAATTAACGATTTTGTAATATTTCAATAGGCGAAGATGCAAGAATTTATTGGACATGGTTTTATGCCTTCAATAATTGTACATCGAAAGCTAGCTCGATTCAAGCATGCCCATTATTGTCAAAAGTGCACGATTCAAAAATGTTTATTTCGTAAAATAAAAAGCCTGACTTTTAGTGAACTTTAACACTTGTATACAAAGTCACAGAGAAAAGAATAAGAAGTCAGAATGGTTGTGAAGAAAAAAATCTAAATGTTGCGAGACTCTAAAATGTGTCACTGGTGAAAACTGCGAACATCGCAAGACCCACCTTCTGCCCTTTCGAAGCCCAAAACTCATGAACAAAACGTTTTCCGTAGTTCTAATTTGCAGTTTGTTCTAGTCGAAAATTTCCACCAACAAACTATTTTGTTTTTCATAAATTTTGAGGACCAATTGTTTTTTCTTGCAGGATTTGAGTCAAACTCATCCGCTTATCACTTTCAGTTTTGCGGTGGAGAACGGTTCGTCAGCGTCATGCCACGACCATGTCCTAATAACGCCTCAACTGCTGTCTGAGAGACACCGGCCTGAGCCAATGCGATTATTCTTACTCAGAGCCCGACCTCCGTGCCATCCTTCTTACGAATAAATCCGCTCTTCATCGAATTTAGTATTTTAAAAACAAAAAAAAACTAGGGTCTAACTTTAATATTGGTTCATTTGGCAGTACTATTTTTTGACAGTTTACACCGGAAACAAGGAAGAGAAAACAGTGATGACTAGCTTGCTTCGAGCGCTAGTGACGATATCGATGGGCATGACTCCGATGAAGCGTGCTGCCGCTTCATCGGCGTCATGCCCATCGACCGCTTTTTTTTTTAAAGCAGACATCTTCGAAGTGCATCAGACACAAAACATGTTTGATGCACTTCGAATTCGTCATGACGAATTCGTACACACTAATTATCTTCCCGGCAATGACATAGAGGTCAGTGCCGGGAATATGTTTGAGGGAATTCTTCAGGAATGTTTGCGTAACGGAGATGGTTAAGAGTATTGAAGGAAAGAAAGAAATGAACTCCTTTTTTGGTTGTTACGTCCACGATATGACAATGTATTATCAAAATTGAAATGATAGCGGTCCGGCTCTTCCACTAACTTGTCCCTTTCCGCAATGTTGAGCGGGGCACCGGGATTGGATGGCGCAAGACTTCACACGATTCTAACGAAGGTTCACTCGTCTCCGTCTTTTTATTCAGAATGCGGCGTATTCACACGTAAGTTAGGTTGAAACAGATGTAAACTGTGTCTTACTCTTGAGTCTCGTTTCATCATTAACACCGTTTTTATTCTTGCTAGCCTCTCTTTTTTTCCCGTACCTAGTAGGAAAGTTGACATGTATCCTTTTCTCTCGTGTGTGCCTCTTCTCTTTAGCCTGGTAAACATTTTGAACACAATTTTTATGATTCGAGATTCTACTTGACATTTGAATTTGTGTTCCCTATTAGGCACTATGCAATTCAATGTCGATTTGAGATGCGATTTGACCATATGGCACACTCTCAAATTTAGAATCTGTAACATTTTTATTTGGGTTGTATTCCTCGTGCTTGGCATACTTTGCAAGCTTTGCAGGAAACTTTTCTTGAAGAGCGTATATCGGTGTCAAGTAAATTTATATGTGAAACGTATTTAATATGACAATCCAATCCTTTATGTCGACTGATCAAAAGCATAATACATTTTAAGAAATGTTCCCCTGCAAAACCGATAGCTTCAGTGCTCCAAGCGGACATAGAAGAGCCTTCGTATAACCGAGCGTATATAAAGGTCGACTTTAACATGGCTATCCACTACGCAAGCGAGACATTTAAGGTGACTGTTGCAACTGGTGAGTTAGTTTTATTTTTGCTAAAGATTAATTTTGTTAGAAAAGAAATAGAACCAAGACAACAGAGTTCGTCACTTAAGAATATATTTTGCTGCGTACCAGCTCTATAAATTGTGTAAACTCTGCTAAATTTAACTCAGGCTTTTTGTGCGATTTAGCTAGTATAATCTGTGTAAAGATGCATCATAAACGAATTTACAACGTGAATGATAATTATAGAGTAAACACCACATGACAGATATAAAGAATTTCAACAATCACAATTGTTTTTTTTTTACTACTTAAAAAGTGAGCCACCAACTTGACCTCACTTACCGTTGGTCTTTTATTAGACCCGAGAGGTTCGCGGTGCGCCCTCTTACTGGCGAACCGGGGTGACGTCACGGCGAGGACAGAATTTTTCCCCGACTCGCCCCGTTCGCTCCTGTGGAGGCTGTGACGACGTTAGCTGACGGCGCGCTCGTTTCTTTTATATTTTTGTGTGCGGGGTTTTTGTAGGAAGTGTAAATTTTAAAATGTAGCTTTATTGAGGTATGTCCTATAGCTGCAGGCGAAACTTTAATTAACCTTTCAGCCATGGCTGACAGAGTAAGCAACACATGAATCGCACCAGGTATATGAAAATAAAAAAATATGACCACAATTGCAGGAGCATCACAAGAATTACATCTCACACAATAAATGCTGCTGATGGTCTGAATGAATCGGCAGGTTATGTATACTATTTCTTTTTTTTCTCTTTTGTATCTTTGTTTTTAAACAAGATCGCCGAAGCAGAAGAGCTGCATGCTGCTCCAGCAACAGGTAAAACACAGTCTGGGCCATGAACAGAGAATCACAAGTGAGACAGCTCAAGTACAGGGAATAAAGTAAAGAAAGAATGAACACGGGAATATACCAGATATTTGTTTATATCTGTTTATATTGCTCGCATTCGGCCTTTGCTGAATTCGGATGGTATTTCAATGGATTTCACTGGTGGTATTTGCGGACTTGTATATGTCATCCCTCAAGTAATGTACAGTAGGGGACACAAGTCCCCAGGACGCGAGAGCAGCCGCTGAAACTCATTGCTCTGCCATCTGCCGTCGGGTCGCCTGGTTTCGATACCACGACAAAAGCGCACGCGCGTCCTGCTGTGCCTGCAAACATGTGTGTTTTCCCGCTCTTCTGCGGCACGGCGCCTAACTCCTGGAATCGGGTGCGCTTACTGACATGGCACCTATAAAGCAAGAAGTCAGGGCAGCTCAACTGTGCGATAAGCTCAAATGGTTATCAAGCAGAAAGCGCTGACACGGCGAAATGCGGCACAAGGCCGCAGGCGGTAACTCCGGTTTCGGAATGTTTAGCAGACGCTCGTCAGCCGCAAGCGCTATCTCAGAGGCGGTACCACGCGCCCGATTCCGAGTTAGGCGCCGTGCAGCAGAACAGCAGGAAAACACACATGTTTGCAGGCACAGTAGGACGCGCATGCGCTTTTGTGTGATCTCGCGACCAGGTGACCTGCCGGCACATGGCAGAGCAATGCGTTTCAGTCGCAGCTCGCGCGTCCTGGGGACTTTCG